>JAEQBH010006340.1:0-234507 GCA_016808115.1 Tetrastigma voinierianum | reverse complement strand
TGATTGGATTGTTGGTTTTGTGCTTTAGTGGTCTTGTTAGCAAGAGGATTCCCCTTCTCAAGGTTTGGTCGAGGTTTTGGTTTCTCATCCAGGTGAGTGACGACCGATGCTTTGTGTTCCTATGATCGGAGATTCTACGTGAGGGGGTTGGCCAGGCAGAGCCTCGGGATATCTGGAACTCCTTGAGTATCCTTGTCGTGGTGTTAGCCTCTTTCAATGCTAGGCTGCTTGTGCCCGGGTTGTGGGTTGAGTGGTTCCCTTGGGTTGTTCCCTTGGTTGGTTTGGTTGCATGTGCCCTGGTTGTGGGCTTCTCTCTGTTGCTATCCTTGGTTGCATGTGCTCGGGTTGTGGGCGGGGTTTGGTTGTGTCTTTACATTGCCCGGTGTGTGGGCTTGGATTTTCTTTGGTTGATTTGCATGTTGGCCTGTTTGTGGGGTCTGGTTTTTTCTTTGGTGGTCTTTTGTGTTTTGGTTGTTGGCTTCTCCTCCTTTGTGGGGGGAAGACATTCACCATATTTATGGTGGTTTTTGTGGCTGATGCCCCTTTCCTATGTTTTAGGGGAGGTGTTGTCTGTTTTTCGTTTTTTTATGGTGGCCTTTTGGCTTCTTGTATTGTTCTTGAATGTTTGTTGGGCTTTGCCCTTTCCCAGTAATAAAATTCTTGAATTATCAAAAAAAAAAAAAAAAGAACAATCATCTGAAAGAATATTAGTGGGAGGAGTTGACATGAAGTTCATTATGTAGGCCTTTTTTTTTTTTGGATAAGTAAGCATTTGTTTCCAAAGAGCCCAGAAAGCCCTATGACAGAATACACGGGACCCGAAAGCCGAAATGCAAAAGCGGACGAGCGTCCTAAGCGAAGGGAAGACATGACCCAAAATAACAACGACCAAGGATGGCAAGGCGCAAGCAAGCAGAGACACCCACCCCATCAGAGGCGGGAGTCACCACACCTGGCCCGACCTGGCGGGCTAAGATACCCCGAGACCAACACGATTAAGGACCCGACCGGCAACGAAACCATCCGATCAACCAAATGGAACGCACCAATGTCGAGTAAGAGGGAAGGACCATCTCTCTCACACATGGCTACGTTCCCTTCCGGGATTGTCCACCACCTTTTGGAAACTGATTCTCCGGCGACATCATTACGAGTAAGAGATGAAAAATAGCATCGGTGGATAATAAATATTCTCATAAATTCTACTATTGCCTTTGTCTCCGCAGTGATAAATGGTAGCACCCAGTACAATCCTCTTGGTGATAGAGCGAGATTTCCAACTTTGGTAGCAATTACCCGTAAGAACTCATTCTCCCAATTAGTGGGTTCTAGAATTCCCACGTAAAACTCTCAACCGAGATACCGGCGGTGGGTGGCAACCAAAAACAAGTGGTTCTAGTCTTCACGACATTAGTCGGACCAGAAAACACCGCGATATAGAGTGATCATGCGGTGAGAAGCTTGGCTTGCCTGACAATCTGATACGAGATGGCCCGACCAAATGATGAATGCATGTCTCGATGGCGAGAAACCATCGTATAGTGCAGTTGACCCTGGCTTCTTTGGTCTAAAATTGTTCCATCGCGAGTTCACGGTGAATTCCCGGAAAACGAAGTGTCCACGAGATAAAATCCTCTCTAGAGTCATCAAGGCTATAGGTTGTTTTCCATTTATCAAGTATAGTCATCGAGGCTAAAGGGGAAATCATTTTTGTTCTATTGAGGATTGCGTGGGGTGCTACCATTATCATTTATGGAGGCATCGGGAATAGTAAATTCACGAGAACATCTATTCTCTCGTGATACCATTTTCATCTCATACGTAATGATGTTCGATTGAGAATCTCCAGGTTTCCGAGAAGGTGGTGGACAATCCGTAACGAAGCGCTGCTGTGAGATGGTCCTTGCTTCATATCTTTGGTCTTGATGGTTCTCATGGTTGATTGATGGGTTTATTGTTGGTTGGTCCTTGTCTCTTTTGGGCTTTTTGGTTGCGCTGCCGGGCGCGGTGGGCTTTGGGGAATGTGGTGTCTCCTTCGGGTTGTGGAGTGAGTTTGGTTCTTTGTTTTGTTGTTGGTTGTTCTTTGGTTGTTTTTGAAATACGTATTGGCACTTCTCCTTGCATTTTTAGGGGAGGTTACGTGGTTTTCTTTCTTTGGGCTTTGGGCTCGTGTATTCTTTGATTGTGTGAGTACGCTTTTTGGTGGCAAGCGCTTGAGTATCAAAAAAAAAAGGGCTATAGTTGGTACATTATTCTTGATAGCAATAAAAGATGCGCGAGTTCGCGGTGGCAAATTCCACACCACCATAAATAACCTCGGCTACCACGAGCATTATTATGAATAGGCCCGAATCATATATGATCACGGTCTCCACTTAATATGGAAGAAGAGAGACCAGCCGGGTTCAGAGTCATGCCATAAAAATCCCCTTACCATTGTGCACCTTGTGTTTGATGAAAGGCACGATCCACATCTCTCGGTACGACGATTTTCGCCAGCTCACGAGCAAGCTAGAGGGATTTTAGCCTACGAGCTCAGCTTCTCAAATACCTTCTCGCACCAGAGAATGTTTAGATTTGAATCGGGATAAGTGCATGAAAGGCTGGAGCAAAGCATTAAACACCCACGAAACCCTCCCACAGGGTGTAAAAGGGAGAGGCTTCCAAGAAGAGGGGCGCGGGTAGACGAAGAAGAGTATGATGGAGGAGACTTTGAGGATGAGAATGCTTATGATTCGGGTGTTAGTAACAGGAGGTATAGGGGGAGACATAGAGAAGATAGGAATCGAGAACATAATAATTTGGGAAACATTAAGACGAAGATTCCTTGTTTCCAAGGAAAGAATGACCCCGAGGCATATCTTGAGTGGGAGAGGAAGGTTGAGTTGGTTTTCTATTATCACCATTATTCTGAAAATAAGAAGGTGAAGCTTGTTGTTATAGAGTTCTCAAATTTTGACATAGTGTGGTGGGACCAACTAGTGTTGAATAAGAGACGAAATATGGAGTCATCGGTGGAAACATGGGAAGAGACGAAGAGAGTGATGAGGAAGAGATTTGTCCCGACTTACTACTACCGAGAATTGTACAAGAAGTTGCAAAACCTAAGACAAGGTAACCAAAGGTGTGGAGGAGTATTGTAAGGAGATGGAGGTTGCAATGGTTAGAGCGAATATTGAAGAAGATCAAGAGGCTACCATGGCAAGGTTTCTAGCAGGTTTCAAGTCCAAAACAAGGTATGTAGTGTGATCATTGATGGGGGAAGTTGCACTAAAGTCACTAGCACAACCATGGTGGAGAAACTAGGAATGCCAACAAGTAAGCATCCTCGACCTTATAAATTGCAATGGTTGAATGATAGTGGGGATAGGTGAATAAACAAGTGTTAGCGTCTTTTAGCATTGGGAAATATTAAGAGGAAGTTTTGTGTGATGTAGTTCCATAAGTTGGCCTAAAGAACTCCGAACTGGATGATTCCAGTTGGAGAAAGCAGACCTAGCCCAGCCGAATGTCCCAAAGCAGCCAAGAATAAACCTACCATAAGACCCTTGAATTTGAGGTTGAAAGTCAGAAACATATTCTACCCCCTGTTTTAGAGCAGTTCCTGTTTTTTTTTTTTTTTTGGATAATTAAGCAGTTCTTGTTTTTCAGTCATAAGTTGAGTTATATTGATCCAAATGGAGTAATTCTGGTCTTCAGAAGGTTGTCGATAGTCCTACAAACAAATCAATGTGTGAGAGATGGTCCTTCCCTCTTAATATTTTATCTCCTGGTGGTTTGGCTACCTGACTTGTGTTTGTTGAGCCCTTAGTTACCTTTGCCCGGGCTGTGGGCGGTATCTAGTTTTGTTTCTATTTTGCCCTGGTTGTGGGCTTGTGTTTTTAATTGGTTTTGTGTTGATTCGAGTGTTGCTGATTCCTATATTGAAGGAGGATTGAGTCCAGTTTTTTCTTTGCTTGATGGCTATGGGCCTTGGTTTTTTGTATTCTTTGGTTGGGCGTTGCCCTTTTGGTAATAAATTCTTAATTATACAAAAAAAAAATGGAGTAATTAAAAAATCCTTCTCAAAGTAGCCACATAGGGGAGTAACTTCTTGAAGAAAGTATGGCCAAATTATGGCTCATTTGTTCCCATCATTTCGTCAAAAGTAAGGGTGAAGTGAGGACACAAATTCTGTCCCTAGGAAATAGTCTCGGGGAGGTCAAAGTGTAAAAACCATAACTCTTGATTCAGGAATCAGAATGACCAGATTTTAGGCGTGGAAAGGTATTTGAGATAGAGCCCGACTTTTTTGGTCGGAAGACAACGATGAGCGAAAAGCATGTATGGGCGAGGTCAAAATTAGCAGGGGAGACCAACTCCGAAAAGCAGCTTTGACACTTGACATAGCCGGTTGGATTTTCATACCCCATGCGATCAGCCATCTCTAGGCCGTCATTGTGGCAGCGTGAGTAGAAACGGAAAAATCAGGCGAGCGGTAATCGTGCGCGACACCTTCGCGTGGATCAGCTCGAAGCTACCATTATTACTTTAGATGCGGAGCTTGGACCCGTCGCGACACCGCCATCTGGCATACGGCACCCGACCATCGCGAAATTTCCGTGCCAGAGCAGCTTTACAATACCGCCAGCCGGATGCCCTTGTTTGCATCGGCCGGATCTGGAACCGAGCTTCGGACCCGCGCGGCGTCAGGGCCACCTTGTAGAGTACGCTCGATCGTGGTGCTTCTTAGATCATCAGTCATCTCGCAGTCAGCGATCGAATCCAATCCTAAGGCCCTCACTACAGCACAGGCCCCGGAACTTCGAGAATCTGCTAATCGAAATTTGGAACCCATGAACATGCCTTTTCATGGGTTCGCAGAATCGGCGCCCGGCATATTCGGATCACGGAGATCAAGGAAATCGAGACAAAAATAACCCCATAGTCCCGCTAGCCCGGCGTCCCATGACGACAGCGAGATCGAGAACCTCTTGCAGCAGGTATACGATATCCACCTTGCTCTGACTCACCCACGGCTCACGAACTATGGGGAGAGTAAGATATCAGATGGATAATTCATATCGCTAGAAAGACCGACAACATCCGATGCATTTGCGGGGAAAAAGTGGGATCTGAACCCAAAATGTGGATCCTTTTCATGAAGACAGTAAACAATTTCCTCGAGATACCTCAGACGAAAATTGAGAGACACCAAGTTCTCTTGGAACTGGATCGGAGATCAAAGAAAAAATAAACGAAGAGCAAATGCTTTCGCCATGAACCTAATCTCGGGAGAGAGAGAGGGAAACTCCTGCACCCATTGAAAAAAAAAAAAATTTATTGAAAAAAAAAAAAATTTTATAATAGTCTTGGGTTCATTGAGGACTTACCTCAGTACAGATATGTATATATATGTTTTGAGACACGAGTTGAGTTTAGTACGTTTCCACAGGCGATTACTCAAGTGGGTTTTGGACTCGAGGTTTTGAGAAATACGAGGTTGATATATATGGTGTGTGGGGCTAGAATTTAGCCCCATTTATGCGAAAGTGTTGGATTTTGAAAGAGTCCTATGTTAGGGACTCATGATGAAAAAAAAAGATGGTAAAAATAACATAAATCACATCGTGAAATCGGGGTGTGACAAGTAACCCCTCTACGATCCACAATCATTGATGACTTGGGTGTCTAGTCCAACAATCCATGCCAAGAATGACATCGAGTCGGGTATGTCATAACTTCAGATCCTTTGTGAGGTAGAATCTCTAAGATCTCTAACTACAATCCAGAAATACGATCAATCCTCTGCAATTCTGGGGAGAACTCACATGCAACAGCTTTTCCAAGGATTCAACCTTTAAGCCCATAATATTTTTTTTTTTTTGTGGATAATTAAGCGTTTATTTCCAAAAAACAAACCACACAATCAAAGAATACGAGCCCCAGCCCGAATGAAAGAAGCGGACGGAACGCCACGAAGCAAGGAGAAGGCCTGGCCAGAAACGACCAAGCGACAACGATGACAACAAAAACAAAAGAACCAAACTCACTTCTGACAGGAGAGAGACACCACACCGAAAGCCGGCCTGGCCGAGGCGAAAGCGTCGGGGCCAAAGTGACAGGACCCGACCAGTGACAAACCCGTCAATCGGCCTTGAGAACCATCAAGACGAGATATGAAGCGGGAAGGACCATCTCTCACACATAGCTACGTTCCCGCGAGTTGTCCACCACCTTGAAACTAAGAGATTCTCAGCCAAGACATCATTACGAGATGAGATGAAAAAATGGTGTCGACGAATAGATGTTCTCGTGAATTCTCTTATTCGAATGCCTCCATAAATGATAAATGGTAGCACCACGCAATCTCTTGGTAATAGAACAAAATGATTTCCACTTTGAAGCACATACCCGTAAATTCATTCCGCCTGACTTGGCGGCGTGCGAAATTTCCACCATGTGCCAAATTCTCAGCCAAATACGGCGAGTGAAATGCTTTTGAAAATCTGGTGATTCTTATCTTCCAGCATTTGCGGCAAAACACATGAATTATTGTTAGTCGGACCCCATTTGAGGAAGCTTGTCTTTACATTAACTAATGCGTCTGGTGGTCGACCAAACTATAAAGCATGTCTCGATAGCTTGGGAAACCATATCGTATAATGCCGGCGGACCAGAAGCATTTCGATCTAAATTGATTCGAAGCAAAATAGCCGTGTTGAATCCCGGATGGAGCAAGTCCATGTAACAATATCCTCTCTGGGAACATCTAAATGATAATTGACACAAGCTGTTCTTGATTTCGATAGGGTACGCCGAGTTCGCGATAGGCAGTTCCACCTACCGTCCCGATAACTTGACTACGAGGCGTTATTCTTAATAAGCGAATCATATGTCGATCTCCGTAGTGAGGGAGGGCGTTCAGTCCATGCGAAGGAATGTCCAGCTTCTGCGTTATAAACCTTGTGGTTGATGAAGGGCCTCAAATCTTATCTTTTCGATTCTGCGGCATTTTGCTTGACTCGAGCAAATCGAAGGAGTTTTGGCACGCAAAACTTAGGTGTCTCAGTACAACCTGCCCGCCACCACAAGGGTCCTTCACTAAGGGTTCCAAGCGTGCTTCATAACATTCGTATCATTCGAGTCTTTGATCCGACGCAGACCCAAGCCACCCTCCTCCTTCGGAAGACACACAGAATCCCAACTGACCTTAGCCCAGAATATTCACACAAGATGTAGCAATAAATGAATAAGATGCACCAGAATCAAGCAATACTCTTGCCCATAGGCATGACAGTAGAAACATACAATATATAACTGACATATCTATGGGCTCCGTATGTGGTGTAACGGTGTAAACATGCCTCTGGGTCCCTGAAGTCCCAGCCTGTGGTCCCTGCCCTCGACCTCGACCCATGCTCTGGCCTATCTGTGAAACCTTAGGGCGTGTGGTACCACAGGGGCGATATGTTCCCCTGTCTCATGTGTCCAGGCTGATGGCAATGATAAATGTCATCGGTCTGACATTCTGAAGTCATGGAGCAAGTCGCTGCTTCTTTCTGGCGAGCTCGAAGAAGAATTGACCCTCCCTTACCAGCTTATCACCCGGCTTGCAGTATTTGAATGCTCAGGGCATCATCTATCTCTGTCTCTATGGCAAAAGCTGTCTTGACCATAGAATCCATGTCTTGGAGGAGAAGTCCCACAATCTTACCACAGGATGGACAACTTGAGCCATCCTCGAACTTTCTCACCTTGGCCGTATGCGAGACCACACATAATCATCCAGAAGCAGCTAACTTTGTAAACTTAGCCCGCGTACTCGAGTCTTTGTCATCGATCCCCTGTTTCAACTCGAGACTCGGGCTTTTGTATGCAGAAGATGCGAGGAAAAACGTCCATGAAGAGCTCTCTAAATTCCTCCCATGTCATTGCCTCCTAAATTTCTTGAGGCTTTTAACTTGGAATCCCACCATACACGGGACTCGCCTCCCAACTTAAATGTATTGCTTTGATCTTTGTAACGTTGGAGGTAATCTCCGTACCCTCAAAACTCTTCGACTGTCGAGAACGAGGTCTTCTAAAAGTAACTCAAGAATTTTTCATCTTTTGCTCGAAGCTTGATTGTCCTAGGCATACCATGCATTCTCCTGACCTCCACTAAGAATAGATTGGCGACATGAGGCAGCATCATCCATTATGTGACATGGGATAAATGTGTCATCTTTGAAAACCTATCCTGACCACAAAATAGAATCCACATACGCGTCCCCAGTCTGGTAGACTAACTTGAGAGGATCCATTGAAAGATCCACTTGAGGTTTACGAGGAACGAGAAGTGGTGTGTAGAAACCATGGGGTTGTACTTTCTAGAGATTTAGCTTACCTAAAATGTGATACCTCCCTGAAGATCATCTGACATCTGCAGCTTCATGTGTGCCCAATAAAAGTGTTATTGCAAAACCCCTAAAGTCTTGGCTACCCCAAAATGTCTCATCAATCCACCACCATGAGACTCCCTCACTAATAAATCCCGAATGGAACACTTAGGAATACCCTGACCTATTTTCGAAAGCAAAGAACCCCTCATGTCTAAAGAACTTGTCATGAGTACGCTTTTCCCACGACAAAGTATATTCGTTACTAAAATCTTGGTCCAAGGATACCAATTCTTTTAATGTGTTCAAAACCAAGCAATTTAGCATCGAGGTAGAGATTAGGACTTGGCCTCACGTGAAAGTGCATCGCGGCAAATGTTTCCTTGCCTTGTTTGTAACGGATGACATTTGATTTGTACCTGATTTGCTGCTATTTTGGAGCTTATTTGGTTATGATTTGTTCCTGATTTGCTGCTTATTTGGTGTTGATTTCCTGTTGATTTATTCTAGATTGCGGTTGATTTGATTCTCAAGCCTTATCCTATAATTATCTAGTTTCCTTTTTTTTAGTGTGTTACTTTAGAAAAAATATATGTTAGTTTCCTTTCTAATTTTGGTCAAATATTTACTTTCCTTGTGGCCAGAATGTTGGTTTCTATTCTTCATATTATTTAGCTTTGTTGAGAGCTTGTTTTTTTGGATAAGTAGAATTTATTACCAAAGACGGCAATAGAGCCAGCCAAGAGCAATCTGAAGCCCAGGCCACGAGCAAAGCGAAGCGGACAGCCCGCTGTAAACATAGGAAAGGGCATGGAAACGAAGAACAAAATACGGATAGCACATACGATCAAGAACCCGACAGCCCCGAATCCAGAGCACAGGCCACCTGAAACCAAGAACAGCGGCATAAATCAACATAATATAAAGCGGTAGCACTTCCGCACTTGGCAGGGGAGCGAGGCTGCGACCACGGAAGCAGCCCACAATTCAAGCTCAGTCATGCCAACACTCCACAATCAAGCATCCCCGGTGGACCTCAAGATAGCAAGGGAAAAAGGCCATCTCTCGCACATAGATCTATTCGCAGGGTTGTCAGCCACATTCTGAAATCTTGTGATATTGAGCCAAAAGGCATAAATCCCACCAAACAACAGAGAACAGAACAACAAATGCAAACCGATGTCCACTAGACCAAACAAAAATCGAATAGCATGTCCCCTAAAAGCAAGGAAAGAGCTACGGCCGTCCTGAGAGAACCACCTAATAAACCTGAAAAATACAACTGACCCACATCCCGGGCCTGGGCCATACAAACAACCAAGGAAACACAATAGCAATACCAAAGGAAGCATTTCCCACATCCACAGGCGAGGGAAAAAACAACCACCAATGTTACCATCCAGGAGCACATCAATACCCGACTCTCTTGTAATCAAGCATCCGGCGGACTGAAGATACTTGAGGGGAAAAGACGTCTCTCTAGCGCCATAACTCATTGGTTGTTAGCCACATTATGAAAGCTTGTGATTCTAAGCCTGACATCATTGAAAATAAGATAAAAGATAGAAACATCAGTAGTAAAAAGGTTATCATGAACTCTAGCATTTCGCTGTCTCCATAGGTGATAAATCGTAGCTCCCCAAGCGATCCTCTTAGTGATGGAGCAAAAGGAAAAACCCTTACACCTAATTAAGCTAGTAGAATTCATTCTCCACCTTCTTGGTAACTGGAATTGCCCTACAGAGACTAGAACTCTCATCGATTCCGGTACAATGGCCCGGCATTGAAGAATAAGTGATTCCTATCTTCAACATTTGCCCGGCAAAAAACACAGGAGATAGAGTTTATGATGCCCCATTTAAGGAGTTTGTCTTGAGTGGATAATCTGTCTTGTATAACAAAGCCGGGTTATGGTATACAACACAATAACTGAGGGAACAGGCTCAAGCGCATGCTTGATGCACGAGGCGATGCGAGGTTGGGGCCAAGTGATGGATGATGAAAGTTTAGAGTAAGTCAAAATATGGGTTTAGGTAGTTTTCTAAGTCCAAAGAAATAGGTTATGGACAATTTTGGAGATCCTAAGTTAGGGACGGTGGCATTCTGTTATATAAGGGGAAAAGGGGTATTTAGGAAAGGTTTTAGTAGTATGGAACAAGATTTGGAAAGTTTTTGGGTTGAGGTTGAAAATTTGGTTATGGAAAGTTTAAAAGATGAGATGGTGAGGAGAGTAGAGTTTGCACAAGAGTGGTTACTTGGGTCTAATGAAGCGATCTGCAGATCGATGATGGAGTGAGAAAGGCGCCCGCGATCAACTATGGACGGGTTGATTGATAAGCGAGAAAATTTTCGCCCGCTGAGAATCACGCGAGTATGAGAAGCCAGCAACACGTCCCAAGGGAATCCACGAATAAGAGAACAAGAGAACTCTTAAAGAAATAAGAAAATATTATTAAACTTGAGCGCTTTTCAAAAGACTACATTGAGGGTATATATAGCCCCATACTTTACAAATCAAAAAAGCGGCTTCTACTTTAACTAGGAAAAGAAACTTTCCTAAATTACAAAAGAAACGGCTTCTACTTTAACTAGGAAACTTCTAAATACAAAAGCAACTCCTAAAAGAAAACTTTCTAAAATAAATAAAACGAATCTTCTAAAATAAATAAAGCAAAACTTTCTAAAATAAATAAAGCAAACTTTCTAAGATAAATAAAGCAGCGACCTTTCTAAAATAAATAAAGCAAACTTTTCTAAAATAAATATGGCGGCTCCACATCGGGGGTTTGTGTGAGTGCGCCCGCGTTTTTTTGTAGAGTCCCAAATGAGGTCGGAGTTTTGCAGTGTAATTCAATGCGACTTGACCTCCGATCAGATGTCTTCAATAATTGAAATTTGAATTCCCAATGTTTGGTGTGTTTACACGGATGCTCGCGCATCGAGCCCTATAGTTGGGAAAAAAGACACAATCCTCGAGAATCTTCACCATGATAAGGCCTCGAATCCTTAACCTTGAATGTGAGCAGAATATTTGCGATCCATAGGACCGATTTAACCTTGTAAGCATTCTTTATGATCTTCTTTAATAATCTTGGAAGAACCATTTATTCTTGTGCATAACGGAACGCCTCTCTTTTATCATGTGCTTAGAATCCATCCTCCTGGATCAAATACCCGGTAGTTGATAGCAACTTCATGCTGTCTTTCATATTGTTCCACTCTTTGCCCTTTGTTGAATCTTGCTTCCTCATGAATAAAAATGTTGTTAAAAGCAGCAGTAACACATACTCCCAGATCCATGCTTTCATGCACCCGACATAGTGGGAACCATATGAACTTTCACTCTCTTGAGCAAAGCCCTTTGTCGAAAATCATCAACTTGTGTTTTAAACTCTTCATGCTCCTTAGGGCTCTTCATGGGGAAAGCTAGCTTATTAGAAAAAACCAAACTGGTATGAGGTACATTTGATGTTGAATACCCTCGCTGGGTGGAGCAGGTGTGGTATTTCTTCGGAGCATTACATCAATAAAATTCATAATCGATTTTGCTTCTAGTGAGAATTCCTTTTCCACTTTCGGTTTCTTGACAACCAAAGTATTCATCCCAGGCATCTTTGATTTCTAAAATCAAAGTTGGCCCGATTAGTGAACTCTTCTCCTCATCTTCTTGGATATGGTTAGATTCGACTACTTCTTGACAGTAACTTAGATTTTGATAAGCGATTGATTTGTTCTCATCGTCTTCTTGGACATGGTTGGGTCGATCACTTGTTCAACATCTTCTTCCTTGGCTTCATCTTCCTCGATTAAGGCAAACACTTTTTAGTTAGGACATTCGAGTCCAATGTCACCTGACCCTTGGCATAAAACACGTCTTTGACTTAGAAGCCAATTCTTGTAGTGCTTCACTCTTTACTTGAGTGGGGGTAGTTTTCGTACCACTAGGATTCCAAGAATTAGAACCCTCAAAAAACATCATTAGCCACACTCTTTGTTGAAGTAGAGTTTCCCTGTACTTTTTTAGATCTGACCTTTAGAAGCAGAGTTTCCATCGCATCTTGAAGACTATTATATGGTTGCAAAAAAATAACTCTAGCGATACTAGATCTCGAGCCCAGTGATGTAGTGATTGGGCTATGCATGACTCACCGACCTCTTGCAAGTCTCCTTTGATAATCAAGTTTACAAACTTAGTAGAATACTCTCCACCTCAAATCTAGATTTGCTTAAAGTTACGAATTTTGAGGTAGATGTCTTGGCAATAGTTAAAGGAAAGTAGTCTTTTCCTTTTTAGTTCTTTCTTCATCTTTGAGTTTGAATCTTCTTTTACCATCTCTTTCACGTTGTCTCTTCATGTTTTTCCACCAAATAGAAGCATTCTTGCACATCTTTGTAGCCCACCAACTTCGCTTTTTCACGTTCGGGGAATCATAATACTGGTATGTTCCACCATATTAAGCCCAATCAAAATTCATCGGGATCATCAGCTTCCATCGGTCACGGAATGTTAAATTTTGGATTGAATCTAACGCCTTCATCATAGTTACCAGGCCTCTTATAGTAATCTTCATTCTGGTAGTAGTAATCATACCTCCCATGATAATCACAGTCTCGTACATACATACCAACACAGCTTTCTTGTGCCACGAAACCTTCAAGTTGACTAGGCTGCAAAAGCTCTTCATAAAAATCATATTTTTCCTCCTTGGCTAGTGAACGACTCAAACCATATCTAGAGATCTTGTCTCTAGCATCAAGCACATCGTTCAGCTTATGATCAACCATCAATCCATGAGCTCTGATACCACTTTGATGCAAGGTTGGGGCCAGTGATGGATGATCGAAAGTTTAGGTAAGTCAAAATATGGGTTTTCGGTAGTTTTCTAAGGCCAAAATAGGTTATGGACGAATTTTGGAGATTTTCTAAGTTAGGGACGGTGTATTTACGGTATATAAGGGAAAAGGGGTATTTAGGAAGGTTTTAGTAGTATGGAACAAGATTTGGAAAGTTTTGGGTTGAGGTTGAAAAATTGGTTATGGAAAGTTTAACGAGAAGATGAGATGGTGAGGAGAGTAGAGTTTGCACAAGAGTGGTTACTTAGGTTAATGAAACGATCCACACAAGATAGATGATGGAGTGAAGCGCCACAATCAACTATGGGCGGGTTGATTGATAAGCGGAAGAAAAGACACTCGCCACGAGGAATCCACCGAGGTGTGAGAAGCCACTAACTCGTCCCAGGGAATCCACTTGAGATAAGAGAACAAGGAGAGAACTCTTAAAAGAGAAATGAAAATATTATTAAACAGTACCTTTTCAAAAGACTACATTAGGGGTATATATGGCCCCATGCTCCTAAATCAAAAAAGCAACTTCTACTTTAACTAGGAAAGAAACTTTTAAATTACAAGGAAACGACTTCTACTTCTTAGGAAAGAAACTTTCCTAAATTACAAGCTTAACTCCTAAAGAAAACTTTCTAAAATAAATAAAATAAAAATCTTCTAAAATAAATAAGCAAACTTTCTAAAATAAATAAAGCAAACTTTCTAAGACCAATAAAACAACCCTTTCTAAAATAAATAAAAGCAAACTTTCTAAAATAAATATAAGCGACTCCACGTAGGGGTTTGTCGAGTACGCCACGTTTTTGCCTTCAAGTCCCAAATGAGGTCCCAAAAAAGGGTTTTCACATGTATTCAATGCGACTTGACCTCCCGATCAATTCTTCAATAATTAAGAATTTGAATTCCCAATGTTTGGGTGTGTTCACAGTGCTCCTGCATCGAGCCTGCAGTGCGATAGAGTTCCAGGCCAAGCTAACAGTAAAAACACCCTACGGATGTCTAGAAGCCCAAGACCTAGCCCTTCGAATGTCTAGAAGCAACCAAGAACTAAACCCTACCATAAGACCCTTGAATTTGAGGTTGAAAGTGATCCTGAGATTCTACCCACAATTACAGCCAGGTTAACACATTTTTTGGATAGTCGCCGAGTTCCTTTTTTTTTTTTTTTTTTTGGATAGTGAATTTATTTCAAAGGAAAAACGACAAACTAAAAAATAGTACAAAGCCATGAGCAACCCGGAGAATATCTGGCCGGACGACACCTCCCCAAAACATAGGAAGCGGGGCATCGGCCGTCTGAAGCTCACGAGTGGAACCCGCGACAAGGGTCAGCAATCCTCGAAACAGAAACAATCCCAACGGAGACAACCAAACAATAGGCCGAGGAGAAAACCACAACCAGTATCAGGAGCGAAAAGACATGTCTGAGACAAACCAGCCCACATCCAGGGCACGGGACCACAGTGATTAGTCGATTATCAACGATGTGGAATATGGTGTCCACACCTGCGCTGGGGATTCGGCGGACTTGATAGCATGTTCCTTTTTCCTCAGTTTCTTGAGCTTCTTCTTTGACAACGGCAAGTAGTCCAGCTCATCAATTCTCTTTATATGCTTAAACGTTTCACAAACAGGAGAAGTGTCTGAGAAATCTGCAATATTTGGAAGGTCAAGCTTGGAAGAATCCAATGATCCTGTTAAGCAGAGTGGAATAACATTAGGAATAGTGGTATACGAGGCTCGCGTATAGAATCAACGACTACTTCTAGATTACCAGCATCAACACACCTAGTTAAACATTCGAAGGTATTGCCAGTCAGCCTTTCCTGGATATCAGTAACCTTCACATTTCCAGCCTTACCTGGGGTTGTAATGTGGTTATCTATATCATTAGCGATGATACTGACACTACTCACTAGGAAGAATCGACATCATCAACATAATAGTCTTTAGCGAGGCCTCTTGGCAAAGTCGGACAAATTGTATTTCCAGTGACCATTTTCTTCACCACGACACTTCCATGACTATGGCGAAAGATCTTACAGTGTGCGCAGTTCTGAGGAACCCATGGGTATTCAATTCTAATAGTAGTGTACTTACCAGATCCAATAGTGCAGATTTAGGAAATGCACCGATTCACATCCACCTCGATGCATATCTGGCAAAGGATAATCTAGTGATTCTCGGTGAGAGTGTCTAAATGGATAGGAATGCTGCAAACGCTACTTGATGTATCCGAGGCTAATGCAGTCCGGTATTCGGAGGATGTTGAAACTTTACCCAAATAGGTAGGGAGGTGATGCGCACGTTAAGCATCTCCATGCGGTTTCGAAGCAGAAGAATGAGGACGGTCTACCGACTGATACCAAGGCCCATTCTCGATACCCGATCGAGCGTGGGTCTACGAACTGAGATATGTACAACCATTATCGTGGTGGAGATCTGGGCATCACCGTGCTTGCCCGTGGTCGCTCGGCGAAAGGTTTAACCACATGTAATGGAAGGCCGGCTTGTCGAAGCGACGCACTAGGCTTCCTTCCCATGAACCCGCTCCGCTGACCAGCGCCTCGGGGTTTTGATGAATCACCTTCCACAAATCCAGTGGAAGGGTTGTGAAAGGCGAAGAGAGCAAGATTTTGGACCCGATTCACAAATAGTGACCTCGGTGTGGTGGCTGCCAGCGTTATCAGATTGCGAGGCGGCTGGCGTAGCTCACACCACCCGGCCAGCCCGCTTTTCGGACCTTGAACCCCAGAGCGGTGGCGGGAGCGGGCGGGGCTTAAATCAAGAAGCATTGACCTCGGTAGCCCTTGCCCCTTCCCGCGACCCGACCACGAACTTTGAACTTCTACCGTTTGCACCGCCGGAATCGACGATGGCGGGTGGTGAAATCGTCATCTCGAGACCCGAAATTGAGCGCTCTAGATCGGTGGGTATTGGCGAGATCGTGATCGGTACGGCGCTACTCACGATGCTGGCGGCGATTCTGAGGACCTCCACCAGGAGCTAACTTTGGGCAGGTCGGCGAGGAATATCCGTTCCTACGACTAAGATTTGGGCTCGGCCGGGAAAACATTCTTTCTGGTTTTTGCCCATTCACGAGTCGGTCCCTTTTTGCGGAACGCTCCGTCGATAGTGAAAGTCCCATTTTTTCCCGCAAAACTTACCTTTGGTCGGGTCTTCCGGTACGTTTTCCACCCCAGCCGCGATTCTTGGGAATGATCCTATCGACAAGCTGTGACATCGTGATGAAGGCTTTACCGCGTTCCATCTTCGTCGGATCTAGCGTGGACGTCGAGAAGCCCAGATGATCTTGTTTTGGATCCTCGATCGCGACTTTCGGATCTCACGGATGCATTGGCAGCTCCCCACATCTAAGGATAATCCCTCGAGAAGCGGTATATCACGCAGCCCAACGTAAGCGGCGATGCCTTGACGGAGACTTGAGCTTAATGGGTTCTTGCATCGTCGGTGGAGACTTGTCCGGGTGATTCGACTTCGAACTACGGCGCATCTCGAGTGGCTCTCCCGTCTAGATGGGGCGAATCCCATCGGCTACCAGCCCGTTCCGAAGAAGATGGGAAAGCGGGTTCGTAGGTGGCCAGGCCAGTGTGGTCGACCTGCCGCGACGCCTGGCCCCGTCCGCGATCATCCGAGTGATCATTTTTCAGTCATAAGTTTAGTTATATTGATCCAAATGGAGTAATTCTGGTCTTCAGAAGGTTGTCGATAGTCCTGCAAACAGATCAATGTGTGAGAGATGGTCCTTCCCTCTTAATATTTTATCTCCTGGTGGTTTGGCTACCTGACTTGTGTTTGTTGAGCCCTTAGTTACCTTTGCCCGGGCTGTGGGCGATATCTAGTGTTGTTTCTATTTTGCCCGGGTTGTGGGCTTGTGTTTTTGGTGGTTTTGTGTTGTTCGGGCTGTTGCATGTTCCTATATTTATGGGGAGTCTTAGTCAGGTTTTTTTTTTTTTTTGGATAGTTAAATTTGGCCGCAAGGGCAATACCCCTGGCTTGAACAATACATCGAGCGAGCTACTGAAAAAGAAAAAGCGGACAGCACCTCCTAAAACCTAGGAAAAGGGCATCGGCGAATCTGGGATCCCCCACGTCTGAGGCGGGAACGACAAGCCCGCGGCGTCGACGATCCCACCTGAAACGAGGCGACCAAGCGATAGGCCGGCGTAAGGCCCGGCGATAAACATAAGCCCCACCACGCAGGGCACGAGGAACATCAACAACGAAACTGGGCCCACACCGAGGACCCGGCTGAGCAATAACCAACCAAAGAAAGCGACCAGCGCCGAGGCGAAGGAAAAACCAACCCGCCAGCACCGGGGCAAGGAGAGAAAAACCAACCCCGCCCATGACCCGGGCAAAGGCAACCAAAGATCATTACCAGGAACAACCCACAACTATGGCAAAGGTACGAACGCCAATCAAGGAAAACCAGTAGCGGCCAATCAGGGCAACGAGTACACTGACAAAGTATTAACCCACTTTGGCGAGCACGCGACCCAGCGTCCGGTTTTTTCTTTGCCTTGTTGTTATTGGTATGGGCCTTGGTTTTTGTATTCTTTGGTTGGCGTTACCCACGATAAATTCTTAATTATCCAAAAAAAAAAATGGAGTAATTCAAAAATCCTTCTCAAAGTAGCCACATAGGGGAGTAACTTCATGAAGAAAGTATGGCCAAATTATGGCTCATTTGTTCCCATCATTTCGTCAAAAAGTAAGGGTGAAGTGAGGACACAAATTCTGTCCCTAGGAAATAGTCTCGGGATGCATAGAGTGTTTCCTTTAAAGAGAAAACCGTCCATCCTTACAAAATCCTTGTAAGGCATGTCGGCGCTCACCTTCCAGATTTCACCAAAATCAGCATCCTCCTCGTATAGTCTTTCAACACATCGAATCCAGCTACTTGGACTTGCATGGAAGTCACTAGGGCATGTCTCCCACACCAGACATCATGACAACGTTCTGAACACACATTTTATGCTTGATTGTGAAGTTATGCAGCTTGTAAGAATTCCACCCATGTCGCATGTCTTGATTCAACTTGTCTTTGGTGGTTGATGAATTTAGTGCTTCATGATAAGAAAAGCACAAATGGCTTGTAAAAGAAAGTATTGATTCGATGAAATAAAGCTCTATAGATAGCAAAACTCCTTGTCATAGGTGGAGTATCTTTTTGCTTCATTTAACTTCTCACTAAAAGAAAGCTGATGGTCTTCCTTCTTGACTAAGAACTGACACCAATCTAACTTGAGATGCATCACACTCTACTTCGAAGACTTTGTTGAAATCAGGTAAAACCAAACATGGGGCTTCAGTTACTTTCTTCTTAATCAACTCGAAGCTTTCTTCGGCAACACTAGTCCACTTGAATTTGTCTCCCTTTAAGCATTCACATACAGAAGCCATTATAGAGCTAAATCCACGAATAAATCTTTATAAAGAGTAGCCCTTGAAAACTTCTCACGTCATGGATCGGTATAGGTTGGCCAATTAAATGTCGCCTCTATCTTTGCCCGGTCCATCTCAATTCCATCTTTAGTAACCACATAACGAGAAATATGATGCATTAGGCGCCAGAAGTCACACTTCTTCAAATTTGACAAATAATCGTTGCTTTCCCTTAGGATGAAGAATAATAATTGCCTCAAATGCTCGAAGTGCTCGTGAGTATAGCTATGGAGTCGAAATATGTCAAAGTATACCACCACAAAATTTCCAATGCATGGCTTAAGGATATGATTGATATGATTCATAAACCTCATAAAAGTGCTAGGGGCATTGGATAGTCCAAATGGCATCACCATCCACTCATAGAGTCCATCTCGAGTTTTTAAAAGTACAAATCTTCAGGTCATCTCGCTTCCCTAAATGCAATTTGATGGTATCGGCATCGCCAGTGAATCTTCGAGAAAGATGGGCGCACCATAGAGTTGATCGACAAATCATCGAGTCTTGGAATGGGAAATCGATATTCAATAGTAATCTTGTTGAGGCGTCTACTATCAACACACATCCTCCAGAAGATCCGTCCTTCTTTGGTACCTAGCGAGGGCGAGAAGCATACGAGACTCTTACTCTCTCGAATAAGCCCTTTGTTGAGCAACTCATCAACTTGTCTTTGTAAGCTCTTCTTGTTCTTTAGGACTCATCCTATAGTGGGTTTTATTGGGCAAAAAGAACTACAGTGCGAGGGTCATTTGATGTTGAATATCTCTCATAGAGAGCTGACCAGTGGAATCTCCTCGAATGCTACATGTCGACAAAATCGCCATAGTGAAACCTACTTCTTTTGGGATCTCCTTCTCACTTTAGGTTTTTTTTTTTTTTTTTTTGGATAATTGGCGTTTGTGCAAAAGCGGACACACGATCAAAGAATACGAGGCGAAGCCCAGAAAAGAAGAAGCGGACCGGAACCTCCCACTAAAAGCAGGGAGAAGGCCACGGTACAGAAAGCAGCCAAACTAGCAAACCAGCCAGCCAATGAAACAAAGAAGCCCGAAACTCACTTCCCTGACAGGAAGGGCACCACACCCCAGCCCGGCCACGAGGCCGAGGCGAGAGCGACCGGAGGCCCCAGGCAGGACCAAACTGACAAAAACCCATCAATCAGCCAGTGAGAACCATCGAGACCAAAAAGATATGAAGCGGGAAGGACCATCTCTCACACATAGCTCATTCACCGAGTTGTCCACACCACCTTCCCAGGCCAGGAATTCTCAATCGAACATCTTCTGGATGGGATGAAAAATGGTGTCGCGGGGAGAATAGATGTTCTCGTGAATTCTACTGACCAGATGCCTGTAAATGATAAATGGTAGCACCCCACGCAATCCTCTTGGTAATAGAACAAAATGATTTCCCTTTAGAAGCACATACCCATAAGAGTTCATTCTCCCAACTTCGCGGCATTCTGGAATTTCCACATAACCTTAGAATTCTCAACCAAATACCGGCCGGTGAAATGGCACCCAAAACAAGTGATTCCTATCTTGACATTTGCAGGCAAAAAAACACATGGTGTGTTGAGTCGGACCCCATTTGAGAAGCTTGTCTTGTGTAACTAATAAATGCACAGATAATTGACAAACTATAAAAAAGCATGTCTCACGATGGCTTGGGGAAACCATGTAGTATAATGCCAAGTGAGACCCACTTAGGCATTTTCGATCTAAATTAGTTCAGAGGCCGGAATAAGCAGGTAAAGTTCGAGGATGGAGCAAGAGTCCATGTAACAATATCACTCTCTAGGGAACATCTAAATGATAATTGACACAACTGTTCTTGATTTCGATAAGGTCTGCAGAGTTCGCAATAGGTCAATTCCACCTACCATCACCAATAACTTCAGCTACAAGAGCGTTATTCTTGATAGCGAATCATACCTGATCTGATCTCCATAGTGAGGGAGGAAGGGATAGCCGATTCAGGAATCATGCGAAGGAATGTCCCTTTGCAGTTATAAACCTTGTGGTTGATGAAGGGACGCATCTTATCTTTCAGTACGCATCATTTTCCGCGGCTCGAACAATCGAAGGAGTTTGGCACACCAAAGCTTAGTGTCTCAAATGCGACCTGCACGCACCCCCCCGCCACCCATAAGGAGTCCTTCCTAAAAAAGCAGGTTCCAAGCGTTAGCTTCCATAACATTCGTATCATTCGGAGGTCTTTGATCGCCATGAGATGAAGCCACCCTCCTCGCCGGAACACCGCAAAGTCCCAAGCGCCCGACCTTAGCACGGCGAGAATTTCCCGGGTTTCGGCCCATGACGTGGCGAAAAGTTGCTCCAATTTTGCGTGCGATTATGGTTCGAATAATGAACATCTTGCACCAATACAAGCTGAATGCTATGCAACCTGAGATAATAAAAGGCATGTCGCGCGCATATGATAACGCTCTACTTGTCGAAGCCCCGGATTACGGCCATTATTTTCGAGGTGGTAGCGATCACGGTGGGCTGATCTTGATGAGATCAAAGGAACACGAGATATTTCATAGGAAACCTTCTAAGCGAAGCGGTGATGTTCAATAGAAGCGATTTAACTTCACCATTTACCGACAATGAAAATGAAACTTTGAATTGTTTACACACGGCAGGGCTTGACCCCTCAAATACGTTAGAGCTCATCCAATATAACTTTGACCTTGGATATCTTCCACTAGCAAAAGAAAAATGTCATCATAAGCATAAATTGAGTCGGATTGATATCCTTACATTTTAGGATGAAGCGAAAATCATCTGCCCGAGCTACCAGCGACAAGGATCTAGAAAAACCTCCATGGCAATGATAAAATGTAAAGCGATATGGGATCCTTACATCTCAACCACGTTTACTGTTGGCCATGACTTAGCGTTAGCTGAAGCGAGAAGGGTTGGAGTTTGTTGATATTGATTGAGAGGAGCTGAGACAACACCGTTTGGTTTAAATGCCGAGAACTCAAACTTTCTTCTCACTTGGGTTTCTCTTCAGCTTAACAACAGACAACTCGTCGTTTCGACTGGTTTCTTCTCAACTGGGTTTTTTGGATAGTTAAGATTTGGCCACAAAGACATTTGCCCAAACAGTAACGCGAACATGTTATGGCATTGAGGCGGCGAAATGGTTGTTTGCCGCGGGAAGGAAATCAACGATGATATATCTGAAACTGGATTAAAATCAGCAACCAGTTCAAACCGACGTTGACCTCAGAGAGATCGCGAAACCATCGGATTTGAACGAAACAATCCGCCACCGGTTTAAATAAAGAAATCAAAAGATCTGTTGATTGACGACGCTCTTCTACTGGTTAACCAACAATATGACGAGATGACGACGCCTCATTGGAACGACGATCGACAACAACATTGATCAAGTCGCAATCGAAGCCTTTAATCGGATATTGCCGGATCGAAACGATTGACGATTATAATGGAGGAACAATGATACGAAACCAATTCTTTAAAAACGGACGATAATGGGATGCGAACTTTAAGATGCGCACGAGAGGCAATCACGCTGTCCGACTTATCTTCATTGGAGGTAGAAAGAAACGAATCTCTGCTGAGGAGCTTTGACCAAATACGGTTCCACGCTGGGTTGATGGACTAACGATAGTATACCGGGATGTTTTTCAATCCGCGACCATGACCAGACTGATGGTTAATGTTAATCAGCTGGTGTCGGATTCCACTGACCGGAAGATCTGCGGATCCAGCGTTGTTGATGAAACGATCTTTGATGATCAGTGATATGTTATTGGTTGCATTCTGACGATCACGGATGCTATGACGGCGAAGAACACGGACTTGCGGAACTCCATGGTGGATGGGACCACGGGGTGTTCCGCTTTACGGGGAGGGCGAGCGTGACCTAGGATCAACATGGAGATCGTTTCAACAGAATTACCAGAATGGGGATAGCGACGATAATTCAATTTTTTTTTTTTGGAAGAATAAGAATTGACTTCCGAGACTGTTTGCTCGACTCAAACCTAAACTTGGAGACAGAGGTATGACAAATAAGAAATAGTTGACCTCTTATCAATTCTAGTGTGCGACCATTTCATTCTAATAGACTGAGTGATGGGTTAAGAAATATTAGTTCTTATTGAACAGGCTTTGAGTTCTGTTGATCTTAAGATCGATGTTAAGATAGAATGTTGATGGGAGGTTGTCTATCTTTTGTTGGGTGGTGGGACATCAACATTTGAGACTGAAATAGAGCTAATGTCAGAACGGGCGAAACTGTATTGTTGACCCACAGTGATGTGATAACACCAACGTCTTCCGTATAACCGTGAAGTTCATGGGCGAATTAGCGGTTCAGTTATCTATTGCCGAGTTGGAATGCTAACAACGAATCGTGAGTGGTGTGATGACGCGGAAGACCGTTGAGTTATGTCATTCGGCGTTGGGCGTTATTGGTCGCTCAGTGGTGATTGCCGACGTTGGTAATAATCTGTTGTGTATTCAGATGATATGGCGCTAACTCGTTGACCGAAACTTCAATGGTCGTTTCAATAACGTGGCATCTTTGGTCTGCGTGTTCGTTGCGATGACCGGATCAGATCGAAACCAACCATATACCGGTATGGTAAACAATTAACAACATTGATGGCGGGCGATTATTGAATTGGTGGGACCAATTCACCCGGCAATCGTAACAAATTACCGGAAGTGGGTGATTCAAATTCATTGATCAATACCGTAACTGGGAGGGATGACAGGTTTCATTAATCATTATGACTGGTTGTGCCCCATCTCATTTGCGACATGGAGATTTGGATATATAAGATGGAAGGTTTCATGATATCGAGAATGTTAGTGGACCTTGCATTCTGGGGCTCTGCGGTTCAAACTACCTCTTAACATAACAGGTCATTCTTGTGGCTGAGATGGTTTATTTTCTCTTGTTGGATATTTGGATCTTTTGGCGTGGAACTGAAAAGACATATGTTTGGATTGGCACGGTTTAGTTCTTGGCGACGACTTCAGTTTCGTTGCAGGAAACTGCGGATCGACGCTTCGATCTGGTGCCAGCTCAAACGGGAATAATGGCGTTTACGGTACAGACCAACATCTTTAACGCTGACGAGGCGATCGGTATAATCTGCGACTTTCGTATAGTTGGCGTCGAAGGCGGATCGGCGATTAACTGGATCAGGGTCGATCGCGTGATGGGTAACGAAATCGGAGGACTCCGATGTCGTTGATCGCCGGGACAGTTCACGACGAAGTTGACGATCGTTCTAATGAACTCTGGAAGCGGAAGAACTGTTACGTTAAACTGACGAAGAGTGTGGAACGCGGCGGTCGATTCGTGAGACGCTGAATCTGGAGCGTCCAGGCGAGAAGAAAACAAAAACTTATCACTCAATAACGAAACTTTTGTTTTCATTGAGTTAGGGACAGGACTTTTCCTTTAAATCTGGGGTGTAGAAACTAGAAACTCACTTCACTCAGCCAGAAACACATTGGATGGGAAGGTACCATAAATGGGATGAATAAGATGATGATGGATCCCTTTGCCTTTAACATTTGTAACAAGAAAACTGTGACCTTGTTGTCAGAAGCCAGAGAGGATGGATTGATGAATAGACTGCATTATTTGACTGGGTGGACAGGTTTCACATCGGGAGGAGGATGCTAAAGATTACAAACTTGACTTAACAATGGACATGCATGTGAATCTTCTGACTGCTGGCTTCGGGGAGGACTTGGGTATCCATGATGGGTAGTTAACATACTTTCGTTCTTGAACCAGTCAGATTGACCATTCAAAAACATTTTCTTCAAATATTAGATTAAAAGTTCAAGTATGGGCTCATTTTTGTTCATTTGTTCTAGTGACTGATCTTCAGGTGTTGATTGTTGGCAAATGACCTATAATGATGTTTGGAGCGGACAGACATGACTTCAAACATTATTTGTTTTTGGTCATTCTGAGCAACTGATTTAGAGAAGAACTCTGTGCGTGCTGATATTGAGAGTACGCAATGGCGTATGAAAACCATCGGGGCCGAGAACTTTGGAATCATCAATGGAAAAAATAGCTTCCTTGATCTCCTCGCCCGAGGAAATTGCTTTGTCGACGTATCTATATGATGGGGGACCACACAGAAACCATCGAACCATCCCAAATACTCGGTCCGGTTATGCGTGGGTTCATCGAACATAAAATACCTTGGAAGTGCCCTTACGACTTCACCTTGGTCAGCGATGGGTCTTCGAGTTCTCGCATCCATTTGCCATAGTAATAACCTTTAAAGCACTCAGGAGCATTACGAGCTTTGACGGCTTTGTGGAAGAAGCCGGGTGTTACGGTCCACGAGTTTGAGCCGAACTCCCAGATTTTGCTTGAGAAACTCTCCTCGAAATTTGCGACTAAGTCATGATAATTCTTAAAAGCGACTCTTCATTTCCCCCGACATGGGACTTGAGGAATTTGTTGAGCCGGCATATTGGGCTGGCGAGAGTGCCTCTCGCGGCCCATTACGGCGCGCTCATGCAGCTCTACCAAGGATCGAAATTGAAGGCTTTTAAGGATGGCCTTCACACTTGCACCGACTAGCGGTCGGTCACGAACATGGGATGCAGAAAACTTCATTACTCACCCGCTTCGCCTAAATGATGAAGTGGATGATCGACCCAGAAATTAAAAAGCTGAATGGGACAGCTTTACGGGCCTCGGACGGATTACCTTAAGGCGGTAACGAAGAGCGATGATCGGATAACCGAGAGAACTGATGAAGCGCGTTGGGGGAACATATCAGCGCATTCATTTTGAAATCTGTCTAACTTCCTAGCTATGAAGTTAACACTTTCGCAGCGAGGGTTCATCAGTGAATAAAGGCCCCACAAAAGGAACATGTGGCTTCAGGGAAAACGAGGGCACTCGTGGAAGTCATTCATGGCGTGTCGTCGACATGTTGCCTGGGACCTTTCACATTACTTTTCGACGCGTGTGTGGCATGGCATAGCAGTGCATGGGTGAATAATATCGATGGTGACCTTCTCGGGGTTTCCGCGAATCCAGTTCTACCAAGCATAGCATGCTCATAGTTATGAGAGAGTCTCCACCTCGGAAAAGAAATTTGAAAATTACGTCCCTGTTATGTGCGCGCGCAGGGTTTCCACCGAGACAAATAAAATCAAGATCATGGACCTTTGCAAAGAGCACTTCTCTTTGCTTGAAGTCGTTGACCTTATGTTCCCAGAGCGGAACTTAACCATTGGGAAGGCTGTGCGTCCCACATCATTGGATCCTAGCGCATTAAGTAGGGCTCCGTTTCTTCAATTTCTTAAGCTTCTTCTTGGACAGAGGCACAGGCGTGAAGTCGAGCTCATCAACCCTTTTATGTGCGAAAGTGTCGATAATGGGAGCGATGTCAGGCAATCGGTGTTAACAATAGGGCCGGATAGTGGTTCTTCCCCACGCGGGGACCCACTCATCCTCGTAAATGCTTGTTGAACATGCAGTGTTACCATGCAACTTGGGAGGACGTCGACTTCAAATGCCACATCAACTTCCTCTGCGTCCTGCCTAATTTCAGATTCTGCATGCGTAATAGTAGGAATGGTGGCAAGCGATCTTGCGAATTTGTGGAGTTCAATTGCTAACTTGACCCCTTCCACATCATCAATATCACCTTTATCAACGGCCTCATGCTTCTTGTTCTGTGGCGGTATTACGGCTCGGACTCTTCTTAACTTGACAATTTGCCAGGTTATGGCCAAACAGTTTGCATTCAGAACAGCATTTAGGAGCCCAAGGATATTCGATTCTTATTGTAGAGATAATTGCCATTACCCGTCGAGTGCAGTTTAGGAAAACTACGGTCAACTGACCTCAATACAAATTCTAGCGAAGGATAATTTAGTTTGGTTCTCAGTGAGCGGATCAAGGTGCAGCGAGTTCAAGCAGATGCTTGCCGATGTGCCCAGGCAGAGAGTGCTTGTCCAGTATTCCAAAGGAATGTTATAGAACCTGACCCAGATTGGGATAGATGATAGCTGAATGTTGAGCATATATTCCCGGGCCTCCCATGCACACGTAATATGAGACGGTCTCTGCTAAGTGCCATGGACCGACATCCATAACTTGATCCGAGCCTCGGATCTGGTCGAAGAAAGAATAAACCGTTACCGGTTGTAGAAATTTAAGGCATCTCCCTCTTTGCCCCAAAGCACATTAACTAGAGGGCGCACCAGGGAACGGAGCGCTTGTCGAGCGCCCTACCAAGCATCCCTTCCACATGTCGATGCCCTCGTTCCATAGCCTCCTCAGGGGTTTGGCAACAAGTACGACCATCAGCATTGCGGCATGTAAAACTACAAGCGGACCCTTGTTTTGCGGCGGTGAGTGTTGGGAAACGGCGACTCCATGTCGATTACGGCAGGGTCCCTCCGAGCGATCTTAAATCAGCCAAACGCGTGCGGTGCGGATCGGATCGGAAGAACTAGATGCAGTCCCACTCGTGAACTTACCCGAAGAACATGTCATCGGCGTCGGATCTTTGTTGGCGGCGTCTACATTGCCGCTGAAGAGTCCGATCCACACCTCGTCGGCCCGGGTGGGCGCGATCATTTCCGTCGGTTGGTGAAAACCTTGTTGGCTTGACGGGAGCCGATTCAGAGAGCCCCTTTCCGGAAGGGCTGACCATGCGCGTTCGACATCCGAAGATCGGTGACCTCAGAATCGGCGGTAGCTGCACCGGCCCTGTCATCTACGATACTGCTGATGGAATTTTGAGGGTATACGGATTCCAACCCGTATCTGTTCAAGCGAGGAGATCTGGTTGCTGGCGATATCGGGATCTTGGGAAGCGCATCACGTCCGAGCACGTTTAGCCTCCCTTTTTGGGGAGATCCGATGCAGGCAATGGCCACCACGAGGACTGGGAGGGAGGAGAGCTTATGACATCGAGCCTTCCGCACTGGGAGAAGGGAAACCATTTACGGTTAAAGGCGACCCAGGAAGTAAATCCATTTCTGGAACCGAGAGCGAGTGGCATCCGCTCGGCCGGCAGGCGAGCATGTCACGCTTCGGTGTACCGGATTAAGCCGTGGACCCGAGCCAGCGGCAGCCAGTAGTCCGGTGACGGGGGATACTCCGATACCGAATCCGCTTGCTGGGTGGAGAAGGGCGTGGAAGAAAACAAAAAGAAACCCATTTACGCACATCCCGAACGAGGAGATGCCTTGGTATGGGACCGACTACCAATGGCCGTCGATTGAACTCAGCCAGTTGCTCCCATCAGAGTAACCATGTTCCCTTGTTAAGGGAACGGAAACCACTGACAAACGGATGTCATCCCCGGGAAGCCCTTTCCGGGGTGGAGAGAGAGAGACCCCTGCCCCCATTACAATATCTACATCTCCCAACTCGGATTTTGACAACAAAGAATTTTGCTCTGCTGGTTTGGAGGCGTAGCGATTCGCCGATTTCAGCGGTCTTTAAGACAATTTTGTGGCCATCGCTTCTTGAATGTGGCAAGTGTTCTTGAAGCCATCATAAATGACCTTCCTATCATATTGCCATGGCCTCTCAAGTAGCAAGTGACAAACATCCATTGGAACAACATCACACCATACTTCGTCCTGGTAGTGCTTTCCAATTGTGAAAGAGGCAAGGCACCTATGCTTTACCTTGATATCACTACCCTCTTGAAGCCTGCTAAGTTTATAGGGTTCGAGATATTGGATCCATCTTCAAATCAAGCTTTGCACCATCTCGAGAAACACAATTCTCGTAGCTCCCACTTTATCGATAATAACGAACAAAACCGTCCTTAGATGTGCACTGTGTGAAAGACATTGGACACAACAAATTCTCCTCGCTAGCATTTGCTATCTTAAGACTCCTTTGAACATTAAAAAGGGAGTCCCATGGTCGGGCATAGTAAGTTCATCCTTATCTTCATGAAAATTCGGTCGATTACCTCTTCGACATCTTCTTCCTCGACTTCATATTCTTCAATTAGGGCAACCACTCGTCGGTTAGGACATTGAAGCTATATGCCTTTGTCAGGTGGCATTTAAAAACGCGCCTTGACTTAGGGTAGACTCTTGTTGTGGCTTGTGCACTTCACCTTTACTTGAGGTTTAAGGGTGGTTTAACTACTAGGACCCCTTGAAGTCGAATTCTTACAGTGATCAGCGCTTTAATCCGATTTGTAGTAAAACCCCCATACTTGTTTAGAGCCTCGACTTTTAGGCAAGCTTTATCACATCTTGAAAGAGTATTATATGGCTACAATTGAACGGTTTTAGAAATTTCGAACCTGACCCAGTAGTGGCGGGCTATGGTGCTCCTCGGCCTCTTGCAAGTCTCCTTTGATCATCAAATTTTTCAAACTCAAGCGAATACTCCTCCACGATTAGGTCTTTGCTTCAAATTCTGAATTTTGAGAAAGATATCTTGGCGATAGTGGAAAGGAAGATACTTCCTTTTTAGTTCTTTTTTCATCTTTTCCCAAGTTTCAATCTTCTTCTTGTCATCTCGTGGCTGTACTTCTTTAAATTTTCCCGCAAAAAGAAAAGCATTCGCTGGCATCTTGATAGCCACCAACTTCACCTTTTGCTTCCGGGGATCATAATATTGAACACGTTCGACGGTATTAAGCCCGATCAGTCATCAACGTGCATTCTTCCTTCAAATTAGAATATCAAACTTTGGATTGAATGCGCGGAACTTTCATCGATAATACGTTTCTCTGTAATCATCATCGCGATTATCGATCTTCATACCTTCCTCACGTAATCATATTCTCTTGAATGCTTGTCTTTAGGCTTCTTGCGCCTGTAGTCAGGAGCAGCTGGCGGCACGGGTTCCCTCGTCAAAACTTTCATCACTATCACCTTCCATGAAGGTCTTTGTCGCAATGGGATCATCATTGATAGCCATGCTTTTGTAGGCAGCTGAACCATAGATTCAAGATCGGCAATGCGTTTTTGCGATGGGGATTGAGAACCACTTGAACCATGATTGGGACTCTTTTCTCGGAGCAGAGAATACTCTTTTGGCTTATGATCAGCCATCAATCCTAGAGCTCTGATACCACTTTGATGCAAGGTTGGGACCGTGATGGATGATCAAGAAGTTTAGGTAAGTGAAAATATGGGTTTTTTTTTTTTTTTTTTTAGGTATGCTTGATTGCCCTGTTTGTGGGGTTTGGTTGTTGTGTGGGATGCTGGTCCTAGTATGTTGTGGATCATTTGGTGGTTCTGTTTCGGGCTGATGCCTTCTTCCTATAATTTTAGGGGAGGTGTTGTCCGTTTTTAGTTTCCTCTGGTAGCCTTTTGGCTTTGTTTAATGCTCTTGAGTGTTTGTTTGGGATTTGCCCTTTTTGGTAATAAATTCTTAATTATCCAAAAAAAAAATATATATCGGTTTTGGGTAGTTTTCTAAGGTCAAAATAGGTTATGGACGAATTTTTGAGATTTTCTAAGTTAGGGACGGTGTATTTACGGTATATAAGGGAAAAAGGGGTATTTAGGAAGGTTTTAGTAGTATGGAACATGATTTGGAAAGTTTTGGGTTGAGGTTGAAAATTTGGTTATGTAAAGTTTAGAGAAAAGATGAGATAGTGCGCCGTTTCCGGAGGCATCCAGATTGGACGGCAGTGAGCAAGCTAAGTCAGCGACAGCGTATGGTGTTGACTCCATGGGTTTTGACTCAATGAGAATTTGGTCGATCAGAGGCTAGGGGCTCTCCATCGCCGTGACGGGGGTGGCCTTGGTTTTGCGCTGGAGTGTGTCTGATCGGCGACTTTTGGGTTTGACTCCATGGGTAGTCCTATTACATGCAGTGGCGGTTGCGATTTCCCCAACTCGGTTAAGCTTGATGTGGATTGCATATATCGGGTTACGCAAATATCTCGGTTCTGCTCCGGTGGGGATATGATGTACATGAAGTGGTTAGTTCATGATTACGGGAGTGTAGTCTCCACGCCATTGTTCCCAGACCGGTTTGGTTTTGTCCATCATTACGGGCGTAGTTGAATGTCCCGATTCGACTTATGATGAGGAGAGATCTCGAGGCACATGAGTGGGATGGATAGGTTATCTCACTTGTGGAGTGGAGTTTATGCATCTCATAGCTCGTTGCTTGTACTTGATTGTAAGGTTGTTCGGTTTCATTGGGTTTTCCCTTGATTGGTTTGGTACTTTTGCCATGGTTGTGGGTTACGTAATGGTCTTTGGTTGCCTTTGCATGGGTTGTGGACGGGGTCGGTTTTCTCTCCTTCGCCCGGGGTGTGGGCTTGGCTTTCTTTGGTTGGTTGTTTGTTGGCCCTGAGTGTGGGGTCTGGTTTGTTGTTGATGGTGTTGTAGTTGGTGCATGCCCTTCCTTCTTGGGGGGGTAGGCTTTCGTTTTCTCTACGGTTTTACCTGGCTTCGGTGGGGCATGTCTTACTAGCTTAGGTATTTTGGTGTCTGTTGTTTCGGGCTGTTGCCCCTTTCCTAGTTTTAGGGGAGGTGCTGTCCGTTTTTCGGGTTTTTGGGGCCTTGGGGCTCCTTGTATTGTCATTGGTTGTTGATGGGCTTTTGCCCTTTTTGGAAATAAATTCTTACTTATCCAAAAAAAAAAAAAAGATGAGATGGTGAGGAGAGTAGAGTTTGCACAAGAGTGGTTACTTACCGAGTTAATGAAACGATCCACACAAGATAGATGATGGAGTGAAGGCGCCACAATCAACTATGGTCGAGTTGATTGATAAAGCGGAGACCAGAACTTATGTAAAGGAATCCACCTAGGTATGAGAAGCCACGAACTAGTCCCAGGGAATCCACCCGAGATAAGAAACGAGAGAACTCTAAAAAAAAGAGAAATATGAAAATATTATTAAACTTGGGCGATTGTCAAAGACTACATTAGGGGGGTATATATAGCCCCATACTTTCTAAATCAAAAAAGCAACTTCTACTTTAACTAGGAAAAGAAACTTTCTAAATTATAAAGAACAACTTCTAAATAGTGGCAGAAAATATCCCCATTTCTGGTTTCTAGGTAATCAAAGAGGAAGAAGGACATTGGAAAAAATCGGGTTTCTTGGTTTCTTGGGAGATGGGGGGAGAAGGGGTCTCCCTCCCTCTCCCCCGAAATGGGTTTTTGGTCTGAGCCTTCTTTGTTGGATTTGTACTTGATCTTTGTTTCCCTTTGCGAGGAACATGTCTACGATTCTTTTTATGAGATCAACCTTTTGGTGGTAGTAGCTTCTAATGCGGATATTGGGTTTCTAACAGCGGAGTCCAGGCTCCTTCTCCGATTCTTGTGGGTTATGCTCACGTCCGGTCGGACCTTGATCGGTTTGAGAATGAATTGCCTCGATCGGTTCCGTTATTGGCGATGCAATATTTGCTAAGTCAGATGTCGCCGGATCAACATCGCCCGTACGCCATTTCCTCGATTGTCCCGGGGGTGCATGTTCCATAGTGCTTTCGGTCCGGGATAGTGAGCGTAGTCATCGAGACCAAGGTATTGTCGTTTTTCCGCCGACCGTCGGGATCGGGTTTTTTCCCTACCCTTTCCCGGTCGAGATCTTGGCTCTGATTGAGATGTGTGGCTGGGTTTGTCGGTTTTGTCAGTATCACACAGTTTCCACGATGTGATTTATGTTATTTACCATCTCTTTTTTTTTTCTGACTTGAGTCTCTAACATAGGACTCTTTGAGTCAACACTTTGCATAAAGGGCTACCACTATTTTACACACCATATATATCGACTGTATTTCTTAAAGGCTTGAGTCAAACTCCACTTAGGTAATCGCCTAGAAACGTAATTAAAACTCAGCTCCGAGGTCTCAAAACATATATATACATATGTGCTTGAGGTAAGTCCTCGTGCAAGGTATACACTTACACTTGATCAAAATAATATTTACACAAAATCCCAAAACTTTCTACAAAGTGTCCCAAACTAATCATAAGCCAAATATACAATGACCCATGATCGATATGAACTGTCCAAAATATACAGTGTGAACCTCCACACAACACTAGATATTCCTCAATGTATGCTAGACCACCCAGCATCTTTAAGGCGTATTGAATTCTGACCTCCAAAACCACACTTAAAGTCAAACTCTTAAGTTATGCGGTGGTTTAGAATTTTGCATCAAGGTGGAGGAGGAATAATGGGGGTGAGTTCGACGACTTCATTAGTGAATCGTAACAAGCCATGCTTATAAAACATTTCAAAATACAAATAATTCAACACATCTCAAAACATGACAATTTTCAATTAATAGGTTGATGTGGAAGCAAATGGATGCAATCTTACCACCATCTCGACCTCGCCCGGTGACTCTTTTGGGCTTCGCGAGAATTTGGCGGTCATCCCAGTTTCTTGACGATTCTTTGGGACTTACTGCCCGGGGATATGCCCGTCAGATATAACTGTGTGAAATTCTTTTGGGACTTACCACCCGGGGATATGCCCACATCCGAGTATATCTGTGACCTTTTACGGGACTACAACCAGACTAGTCATAGTCCCGGGTGTCCCTTACATCAATCAGGACTCTCCTCTGAGTCCCATACCCATGTGCTAAAACAATTTCACAAAGCATTCATCCACATGGATATTTAAAAACATCATGTACCGATTAATTCAAAGAAATTCCATAGATATAAAAATATGCATTTATATATATCATTAGAAAATCACCGAGTTGAAGCATGGAGATAGTACAATTTGACCAAACCATGGCATAAGCGAGGAGAGAGGTGCAAGATCCCTACCTTCCTTGGTTTCAAAAATCCACAAGTCTCCCGAGGAAGTGGCAGAAATTTTACTCAAGGATGCGCAATTAACAAGTCATAAAGTTTCTTAGCCTCGAAGCAATCAGGGTTACATAAAATTACCCGATTGGTTCATTACTACTTCTGAATCACACATATTCTTATACCTACAAACATAAACCTTGATCCTTCAAGAGCACTCTCTTTTACACTTACTAATATCAACATTTAACACTTATTAGGGTAACACAAATAGCACACACAACACTTGTACCTTGTTCGAGCCTATCTCAAGACCCCGCTTTTTTTTTTCTTAACTACCATTTGACCCGACCATACACGTTTTTGTTCACTATGGTCTTGACCAGAGAGGATTCTCCTATCTCTTAGCTTTCCATAGCCTCTTAAATCGGTCATTCGGGACCTGAGAATCAAGAGTTATGGTTTTACCTCCAACCTCCAGAGACCATTTCTAGGAATGAGAATACGTGTCCTCACTTCACCCTTACTTTGGCCGAAATTATGGGAACAAATGAGCCATTTTGGCCACACACTCTTAATGAAGTTATGCCCCTATGTGGCTACTTTGAGAGGGATTTTAAATCACTCCATTTGGATCGATATAACTCGACTTATGACTCAGCTGGAGCAGCTCCATAACATGGGACAGAATGCGTATCGACTTTCAACCTCAAATTCAAGGGGTCTTATGGTAGGATTTGATTCTTGGTTACTTCTAGACATTCGAAGGGCTGGGTCTTGGGCTTCTTCTCCAAGCGGAATCATCAGGTTCAATTAACTTTAGGCCAGCTTATAGCTGAAACAACGTCATGGGGTCAAGGGGAAAGGCGAATGACACCTCCCTTGGACACACACACGAATGCCATCTTCTAAAGCGGTCTTTTACAATTTGAGGGTTCCTGCTTACACCTTTCATCAAATCTAGGGGTTAGGATGTAATCCCAACAAAACCCTAGAATATAACAAAGTCCATAAGAAATACAAGTAAAGCCTCAGATCATGTTTACATACCTTGATGAACTTTTTTCCACCAAAACCAAGCTTCCTTTAAGCCTTTTCTCCTCGGCTACTCTCTAGCTTCTCTCACAGAACTACTCTCTCAGCTTTCTAAATTTCAGAATTTTCCACTTCTAGCAAAAGTTGGTCTAGCATCAAAACCCGAAATTGGTTTGCTTGGCACATGGCGGTCTTCTCACATGCACTGCCATGTGTCGAGATCTCTCCTACCATGCATATATGAAGTGTCATGCCCTCATGATGCCACATAGCTCCACAAGGATATTACAATTTAGTCCCTGCTCCACTAACAAGTTTTCAAAGTGGTCCTTCAACACATACTTAATTACAAACCTGGCACAAAACCACTAAACTTACCTAATTGCATAATTGACCCACATGCCATAAAAATGAAATCTAACACATTTTGCTAATCCTCTAATTAAACCAACCATTAAGATGGCTAATCTTAATCACAATTTAAAATATCATAGGGCATAAGTTGCATTTGCTCCCCAAAAATCCTTACTTGAATATAACAAAACATATACCAGGTGTTACACCAGCCTTACCAAGAAGGGGATTCCCCTTATGTGTTTCAAAAAGGAGATGCCTATGTTGGAATCCCGTCTAGCCAACATGGAGCAATATAAACCCATTATAAGGGGTTTCTAATCCCGAATAATTGAAAGTTCCGACCGCTGCCGTCGTCGCGGTAAGCGGGTTCATTCGCCTCTCCGATCTTGTGGTCGATTGAGGGCGTCAGGGGGTTCGTGGAGTATCCACTCTTGTATGTCGTCCAATGGTAGAGATTTGTGGTGTATTGTCCAGATCAAGTCGGATTCGTATTTTGCAATCTACAAAAGTTGGGTTCTGCTAGTTTGGGCCGGTTTTGGTTTTGTTATGCCACCATTGTTGGGTTTGCCTGCCGGCAAGGGTGCAGAGTTTTGAGGGGTTCACAGGCATATCATTGTTCTCCTCTATGTGTTCAGGTATGGACCGGGTTTTACGATCGGTCGATTGAAGCGTCGTGGGTGGCTGAGCCGTGAAGATGGTTCGACGAAGGTGGTGGAATTGGCTGTTGCATTGTGTTTGAGTGGGTTAATACTTGGTTGGTGTACTTGGTTGCCCTGATTGTCAGTTTCATTGGGTTTTCCCTTGATTGTTTTGGTACCTTTGCCATAGTTGTGGGTTGTTCTGTAATGATCTTTGGTTGCCTTTGCCTGGGTTTTGGGCGGGGTTGGTTTTTCTCTCCTTTGCCCGGGGTGTGGGCTTGGCTTTCTTTGGTTGGTTGTTTGTTGTTGATGTTCCCTGTGCCCGGGTTGTGGGCTTATGTTTATCGGTAGTCGATTATCTTTGGTGCGGATTGCTTGTTGCCACAATTTTGTGGGGATTGGTTGATGCGTGGCTTGTTGGTTCTTCTTGCAGTATGTGGGGATCTGTTTGGTGATGCCCTTTCCTAGGTTTTAGGGGAGGTGCTGTCCAGTTTCTTTCGGGTGGCCTTTTGGCTCGATGTATTGTTCGTTTGGGGCATTGCCCTTTTGAGTAATAAATTCTTAATATCGAAAAAAAAACTTCTACTTTAACTAGGAAAAACTTTCTAAATTCTAAAGCAGCTCACAAGAAAACTTATAAATAAGCAAAATCTTATAAAAGAGGATAGAATAAAATATTGGAGCAAATATTTAAAGAAATACAACGAGAATCATAAAACAAATCCTCGAAAATCGTGGCAAATCCTTTCTAAAATCAATATAGTGGCTCCACATCGAGGGTTTGTCCAAGTCGACCATGTTTTTGCCTTCGAAAGGCCCAAGGTAAGGAGTCAAAAGGAGTTTTCACATGTATTCAATGCGTCTTGACCTCCCCCGATCAATTCTTCAATAATCGGTAGAATTCCCAATGATTCGGTGTGTTTATAGAAGCTCACGCATCAATCACAGTAGGCTGGGAAAAAAAAGGCTTCTTGCTCAAGTGCTTGTGTGACATCTTCTCGAGTCTTAACATTGAACATTGGAGAAATTTCATGATATTCGTGGCAAGCTACTTGACTTGTAGGCATTCTCTCAATTTTTCTCTATAATCTTGGGGGCCATCTACCCTTGGCAGGCTTTCCAAATTTCCGGTGGAAAACATCCTTGCGAAAGGTGTACTGAACGGTCGCCGACCTCGAGCTCGACATACTTTTAGCGTCTGACCTTGTTCCACATATTTGGCATTTTTCTTCTCAATCTTCAAGCAAACTTTTTCATGCAACTGTAGTCTCTTTGGCTCAACCGGCATCTCATATTGTTGAATAGTCGGATGGGGTGCTAATTCCATGGGTCCGTCGGTTGTGAATCCATAGACTACCTCGAATGGGCATTTCCCAGCCAGGTTACATGGATATGGACCTATTGTAGGCAAACTCGATTTGGGGGTAAAATCAAATCCCATTGTTCCACGTTCTTTCCCACATAGCTCTTTTAGCAAATTTCCCGAAACTTCTATTAGTAACCCGGTTTGACCACCGGTTGAGGGTGATAAGAGGTGCGAGCGAGGAAGCAAGTCCCAGGTTTCCTCCACACGAGTTCTCAAGTGACTAAACTTGGGAGTCTCGATCTGAAACCATAGTCTGGGGAATACCATAGGCGCCTGATCTCTTTGGAAATACGAAAGTCGACATGCGAAGCATCATTAGACTTGTTGCATGGTACAAAGTGAGCCATCTCCCATGGCATATTTGGAATTGGCAATGGTGTATATAGTCCCGCATTGTTTCCATGAGTTTTAGCCATCATGCACACAACACACTTCTTGTGAAATCTATGATGTCTTTCCCAGCTTAGGCGAAAAGAAGTTTGCCTTCACTAGGTAGGTTTTGCTTCACCAAAGTGTCCTCCTAATGTTCCACCATGCAACTCATCCAAACCAATAAATCTCAAGAGCAAGACGGGATATGGAGATCATTACTTTAAAGAAAACAGAGTATGTACAAGGATCTCTTGAAGAAGACATGTTTGCATTACTTTGGGTTCACTTTAAAGATGACATATACTGTTTTCAGGATTCTTTGATGAATTAAGAGATCTGACTATGGACTTGCGTGATCCATGGGCGTATCCTCTGCTGAGGCATCATGACTGTGATTATGATACATTTATATGAGTTGTGGGTTATGCTGTGAATTCCACTATATGAGCGTATCGCCCCGATTCAAACTTTTTTTTGAAGAAAACTGGATAGTGCAGTTTTATTTAAACGACTGATAGACTCTGACCCAGACAAATGGACCGGACGAGGAACCTCCATATGTTCAGGAACTAATTGACCTGACCAGCTCATGATAAGAACCGACATGCTGACCAAAAGCCAGCTCTTCGACAGGAGACACCACCAATAAGCCAGGCAGGGCAGAAACAGATGAAAGACAGGACCGATGACATGGATGTCAGGTAAGCCAAAGAACCATGAGACGAGATATTAAAGCGGAAGGACCATCTCTCACACATAGCTCTACGTTCCTTTGGATGTCCCTCCACCTTAAAACTTGAGATTCTCAAGCCGTTATCATTACAAGAAACGAGATGAAAAATAGCATCGGAGGGAGAATAGATGTTCTCTCGTAGATTCTACTATTAAGTTGCCTCCATAAATGATAAATGGTAGCACCGCATAATCCTCTTGGTAATAGAACAAATGGTTCCCTTTAGAAGCACATACCCATAAGAATTCATTCTGCCAACTTCGCGGCATTCTGGAATTCCCACATAACCTTAAAATTCTCAACCAAATACCAGCAGTGAAATGGTAACCAAAAAACAAGTGATTCCTGTCTTCAACATTTGCCCGGCAAAAAACACATGAATTAGTGTTAGTCAGGCCCCATTTGAGAAGTTTGTCTTGCGTAACTAATCGTACGAGATGGTCGACAAACTATAAAGCATGTCTCCTAATAGCTTGGGAAACCATATCGTGTAATGCCGACGAGACCCTTAGGCATTTTCGATCTAAGTGGTTCAGGCTAGGAATAAGCGAGTGAAGACCACAGGATGGAGCCAGTGTCCGTGTAACAATATCCTCTCACAGAGACATCTATATGATAATTGACACAAGCGCTCTTGATTTGATAAGGTCGGCGAGTCGCAATAGACGATTCCACCTACCATCTGACAACCCCATTTCTGAGCGTTATTCTCAATAAGCGAGTCATACGATTAAGTTCTCGTAGTGAGAGAGGTAAAATAGTTCCGGGAATCATGCGAAGGAATGTCCTTTGCCGGGTTATAAACCACGTGATTGATGAAAGGTCTCATCTTATCTTCGGCTGCGGCATTTTCCGCTCCATGAACAAATCGAAGGAGTTTTGGCACACAGGCTCCGTGTCTCCAAATACGGAAACCTGCGCACCCACGCCACCCATAAGGAGTCCTTCTAGCGATTCCAAATGTTCTTCAAAACATTCATATAATTCGAGTCTTTGATCCGACGCAGACCCAAACCACCCTCCTCCTTCGGAAGACATACAGAATCCCATCTGACCTTAGCTCGACGAGAATTTCCAAGGTTTAGGCCCGCGAGCGCTAAAAGTTGTTCGATTTGAAGTATGTCTTGATTCAACTTGTGCTTTCGTGGTTGATGAATTTTAGTCTTCATGATGAGAAAAGCCCGAATGGCTTGTAAAGAAAGTATCGCTCAATGATAAAGCTCATAGATAGCATAAAACTCCTTGTCTGGTGGTACTTCCTTTTTGCTTCATTTAACTTCTCACTAAAAAAAGCTGATGGGTTTTTTCCTTCTTGACTAGAGCGGCGCAATCTGACTTGAGATGCATCACACTCTACTTCGAAGACTTTGTTGAAATCGGGTAAAAGCAGAACACATGGGACTGGTTACTTTCTTCTTAATCAACTCGAAGCTTTTTGTACGGTCCTCAAATCATCACCTGCAATGATGCTCTCTCGGGCGAAGACCTGCTTGTCGTCTTCGCATTGATTCGTAGGGATGGCAAACAAGGTGGTGGGGTCTGGAGTTGGTGGGGGGTTGACCACACATGGGTGGCCTTCCCAAGAAGGAGAAGTGCACTTTTTGAATCCAAGAAAGGATACCTATATTGGCACTCCACAATGGAGCGATATCTTCAAGATCGCCATAGCAGAGGCTCCGTCCGCAGCCGCGACCGGGGTAGTCTCTACACGGTGACATCAACGATTTAGTTAAATCACGACGATGTCAGAAGGTGCTCCAACATCGGTCCGATAGCCGACTATAGTGCATCCTTTTGGTGAATGCCAAGTTACATCAGGAATCTGGATGAGGGTTCTTATAACTGTGGTGGGCACAGATTCGAGGAGGCTGGGATAACTAATTCTCTGGGGTTAATTGGTTGTAAGGGTAAATCCCATGCTCTATCACCAAAAGGATTGCTTGGGGAGCCTCCATATATCACATATGGAGACAACGTAATGCTAGAATCCACCAAAACCAATTTAATTCAGTTGACTATATTTTCTCTCATTTGTAATGATGTCAAGCTTAGGATCTCAAGTTTCTATAATGTGGCTGACAACCCAAATAATAAGAGATTGTATGAGAGATGGAGCTTGCCCTTACTATATCGAGGCCCGCCGGCTGGGTGCTCGAAGTACGCGAGGGCGTGTCTCTCGCCATTGTGTGCTGGTGCCTGCCTCGGTCCCGGATGTGGGATTTGGCTTTGTTGTTTGTTTTTCGTTTGGTTTTGTATGTTTGTTTGCCCATCTCGCTGCTTGAGCGTTGTCAGATAACTTCTTTTTGCGGTTGCTTCGCTTTCTTCGCCCGGATGGGCTTTAGCTTCCATGATTGTGTTGTTGTTTATCGTGTGCTTCCCTGCTATGGCCGTCCCTCTTCCCTTGTTTTTAAGGGAGTGTGCCGTCCGCTTGCTTTTCCGCTTTCGCCACGCCTGCTTCTCGCTGTTTTTCGGCTCGGGTTCCCCTTGCAATAAATTCTTAATTATCAAAAAAAAAAAAAAAAAAAAAAAAAGCCTAAAAATTCCTATTCAACTACCCTTACCTAAGCCTCACATTATAAGCTTTAAAGACTTACTTGATCTTGAAGGTTTTTTTTTTTGATAAGTAAGAATTTATTTCCAAAAAAAGGCCAAAGCCCACCAACAAATAAACAATACAAGAAGCCATGTGCCACTTCCAGAAAAACGAAAACTGACAAAGACTCCTAAAAACATAGAAAGGGCAACACCAAACAAAAACACTGATAAACAAAGAAACCAAGATAATACAACCCACAAAACCACATGCTTAAAACCCCAAATAGGACTAAAACAAGCTCAATCTACATTCTCGCAAAGCAACCAAACCATTAACCCATCCAACTCAAGTAAAAGCAACCAGACCACCAAAGACCAATTCTAACCGTAACGTAACTATCAATCACCCGCATAATCTACCATGGTCAAGAATATTATGGAAAAGACCATCTCTCACACATTACCCTCGTTTCAATCGGATTGTCTCGCAACTTTTTGAAAGCTAGAAATTCTAAACGAACGCCATTACGTATAAGATGAAAAATAAGACGCAGGAGAAAAGATGTTCTCATAAACTCTACTATTCCTGTCTCCACAAATGATATATGGCTGCACCCCACGCAACTTCTTTAACCATAGCGCTAAAAGACTCTCTTAGTAGCACTACCCACAAGAATTCATTCTCCCAACTCCGCTAAGAAATTCTTAACATTCCCATAACCTTAATATCCTCAACCAAATACTCAAGAGAGAATTGGCGCTCAAGAACAAATGATTCCTGTCTTCAACATTTGAACGGCAGAATACACACGATATGGAGTTGGTCAAACCCCATTTGAGCAGTTTGTCTTGTGTAACCAACCTGTCCTGCACTGTCAACCAAGCACTAAAAGCATGTCTCCCGATAGCTTCGAGGAAACTATATCGACGTGATGCCACTAGTCATCGCATTTTCTGGCCTGAAATGCTTCCAAGCCGAATTAACAAAGGAAGACCCCGCAGGCCAAGGGTCCACGAAATGCTTTTATCGAAGGGTTGAAGATAGCACCGAACTCCATTTGTGCAAAGAACCATTCCTACTCAAAGCATGCAAGAAATGAAAATTCCACTTGTTCGTAATCCAATCCTCCCGTAACGCTATGCTGGAATTGAAGTTGGACGGGAGGACATTAGTGTGGCTACTGAGGTTGACGCCCACTCAAGTTGTATGGTAACACCTTTGTACGTCTACAATGCTAAGTTTAGAAGAGGGTCCTACGTGAAGTCGTCCGCTTGTCCATCCTCGCCGCTTAACACCGATTTGCCGGATACCCCGACATCGACACTTTCGTGCACATAAAAAGGGTTGATGAGCCGGACTTCTCACGCCCGTGCTCTTTCCGCAAAAGAAGCTTAAGAAATCAAGAAACGGAGCCCGACTACACGCGCAGATCCAAATGATAGGGGGACCTACATCTTCCAATCGTTAAGCTCATTCTGAACATAAGGGGATTGAATCACCCCTCAAGCAAAGAGAAGTGCGTTTCTTTGCAAAGTTCCATGATCTTGATTTTATTTTGTCTCAAGAAACTTCTAAAGCAGCACCTAACAGTGACTGCACTTTCACTTCTTTTTCCCAGGTGGAGATTCTTCCATAACTATGAGCATGCTCGCTTGGTAGAATCGGATTGTGGAAACCCCGAGAAGGTCAAAGATTGATATTATTCAATCCATGACTAAGCTACGCTTTCGCTATTAATATCAGGCCGAAAAGCAACATTTCCCTTGGTTCTCTAAGAAGGTACGCCTAACAACCATGGATAGAAGAGTGTTCGCCCATCTCTTACGGTGTGAGCTCTGGTCACAAACCCGATGATTATGGGCTTAATTTCAATACCACCAGTTTAGTACAGTGTCCGGGCAACATGTTGAATGACACGGCCATGAATGACTTCCACGAGTGCCTCGCTTTTCCTCGAGTCATGGATTCCTTTCGTGGCCTTTATTCGCTTGATGAACTGCGGTGTTAACTTCATAGCTAGGAAGTTAGATGATGCCTTCAAAATGAATGCATTGATATGTTCCCCCACGCGTTTCACGGAAGTTCTCCCCGGGTTATCCGATCATCGCTCTCCGTTACTACCTTAAGGTAAATCCGATTCCTCGGCCTGCAGTTTATCCCATTCAAATTCTTAATTTCTCGGGCCGATCATCCGCACTTCACTGGCTTGTAAAGGAAGCGAGTAATGAGGTTTTCTAGACTTACGTTCGTGACTGACCAAGCAGTTTAAAAAGTGTGAAGGCCATCCCAAAGCCTTCAATTTCGATCCTCGTAGCTGTGTATGAGCGCGCCAGGCTCGTGAGAGGCACTTTGCCGTGTGCCCAATCGTCAGGTTTAACAAATTCCTCTAGGTCCCATGTCAGAAAATGAGAAGAGTTGCTTAAAAATTATCATGACTTAGCCGCCGCTGAGGAGAGTTTCTCACAAAAATCCAGAGTTCAGCTGGCTTAATCTCGGGGACTTAACACTAGCTTCCACAAGTCACAAAGCCGTAATGCTCTGTGCTTTTGAAGGTTATTACTATGGCAAATGGTCAGAACCAAGACATACATCGCTGCGTAAGTCAGAAGGGGCACTTCCAAGGTATTTTATGTTCATGAACCTACGCTAGTCGCTCGAAAGTATTTAGATGGATCGATGGCTTCGTGTGGTCCCCAGCAAAGATATGGATACGTCGACAAAGCAATTTCCCCATGAGGAAATCAAGAAAGCCATTTTTTCCATCGATGATTCCAGTTCCCTGCCCCGATGGGTTTTCCTCGCTTTCAAGGTGTGGCTTGCATATTTGGGAGTGACGCTTAAGGGCAACTGTGAGTTCCTTCTTTTGAATTCTGACATGCTTCTCATGAGATTAATCAGACAATTATAGCTTTGTGCCTAAGGTTCCCAACTCGGTTCTATGCACGATTATAGCCTATTTCATTGCAACACCATCTATAAGTGCATCTCGAAGATCATTGTCATGAGAATTAAACAAAGGTTCCCAGAGCATTATCACCATCACAAATAAATTTTTTGTTCAAGGCCTGAGATCACGACAATGTCCTTGTCACCCAAGACCTTATGTTAAACTACCATCGTGATATTGGTCCTCCCAGGTGTGCTTTAAAGGTTGACATCATGAAGGCATACGACACAATTAGTTGGGGTTGTATCTTGAGTATCCTCTCTTGTATGGGAACCCCTACTCATCTATTGAAATGTATTATGGTCAGATCACTACCCCATCCATCTCTATTTCGATAAATGGTGAGCTCATGGGTTTTTTGCCAGCGTTGTGTTAAGGCAAGGGGACCCATTATCATCTTTTTTATTCATCCTCGCAATGGAGGCCGCAATGTATTAAGGGTTTCCGCTTCACCCCAGCAAGGAAATCAAATCCCAACTCACTTATGTTCATGATGACATGTTTTTGTTTTCTCAAAGGACGATTCCGTTGTTCAGTTCCTTCATGGACGAATTAACTGTGTTTCGTATTTCTGGGGCTTCAAGTAAACAAGGTAGCGCCATTTTCCTAGCCTGAGTTTCGACAGGTTAGGAATGACTTGTTGAACGCCACGCGGTTCGGGCCCCGTGTGTTTCCTATGAGATATTGAGTCCTCCGATGGCAAGGCTCACTCACGTGATTTGTATGCCTCTTATTCAAAGAATTAAGGCCGACCACTGGACAAGCAAATCTTTATCTTATGTCATAGACATAAATGATTGAGCTTCTGCCTATACAAGATACAATTGTACCGGTTCAAATTTGCTTATTATCCCCAAGTATACTATATCTAAGATTTGAGCACATCGTGAGCTTCATGGTCTGAAATTCCGGAGCTCGGGCCGCAAGATCAAGTGATTCAGCGCTTCCAGCGAGAGGGCTGGGCGAGGCTCAGCGTGTTAAAGACCCGAATGATTCAAATGTTATGAAGCATGTCCGAACTGCTCTACAAGAAGGACTCCTATGGGTGGGCGTGGTGCTGGAGGCTTTATTCACAGGAGCCTCTGGAATGCAAAGGTCCCCACGAGTTGTTCCCGAGTCATGGAAAATCCTTCAACTTAGAGAGAGGATCACTCTGCTAAAGAACAAAGGGGTGACTCAAGCAAGAACTCATTTATGGCATGATTGAACCCTGCTGGGTCCTCTCCTTCCCTATTATGGTGAGAGCTGATTCGATGACTGGCAATTCATTGTAACGCTCGAGTAGTCAGAGTTATTGATGGGGCTGTGGAATCGCCTACCGCCACCAGTGACCTATTTGCCATCAAGAACAAGTGCCAATTACCTTATCGATGCCTCTAGGAGGATATCTCGACTCTAGATCCTTCTCAAGTTTTCACCGTAAGCTCGCTCGAACCACTTTTGCACCCAAGATGCTTCCATTACACTGAACTATTCGATTGGTTTCCCCAAGCCATCGAGGCATGCTTTCAATAGTCTGGTCGGGGTCGCATGCAATGCAGTGGCTACCCAGATGTTTCTCAAGTGGGTCTCATCGCCTATATCTGTATTTTGTCGTATAATGTCAAGACAGAACCACTTATTCTTCCTACTGCTACCACACCGGGTATTCTAAGCAGAGGATCAAGGTCACATGTGGGTCCTAGGAACTCCGAGGAATTGGGAGAACGAATTTTTTTTTTTTTTTTTGGATAATTAAGAATTTATTTCCAAAAGGGCAAAACCCCAACAAACTAAAAAATAGTACAAAGCCATAGGCAACCAGAGAATACGAAAACCGACAAAGACCTCCCTAAAAACATAGGACAAAGTATCACCCGATACAAAAACCACCAGAGTGGAACCACAACAAGAGATCAACAATCCTCAAGACAAAACAATCCCAAAACAAGTACCCAAACAACCGACCGTAGAAACCACAACCCCATATCCCAAAAGACATAATAACATGTTCCGCCCACATCCCGGCACAGGACCACCGCAGGATTAGTTAGCATCAACAATGGGCGGAGATATGGTAGTCCACACTACTCGCTAATCTGCAGACTGACAGCATGTTCCTTTTTCCCCGCTCAGCTTCTTCGACAATCCAGCAAGTAGTCCAGCTCATCAATTCTCTTTATATGCTTAAACGTTTCACAAACAGGAGAAGTGTCTGAGAAATCTCGCAGAATATTTGAATTATTGCTCGAAGAATCCAATGATCCTATTCCACTTAGAGTGGAGATAACATTAGGAATATGGTATCTCAAACAACCGCTATAGAATCAACTAGCTACTTCTAGGATTACCGCCCAACACACCTAGTTAAACATTCGAAGGTATTGTTTACAACTCTTTCCTCGATATCGCATCCTTCACATTTCCAAATTTTACTGGGTCAGAATGGTTATCTATATCATCGCATTAACAAAGACTACTCACGGTAAGAATCGCATCATCAACATAGTCTTTGGGCCAGGCTCTCAAGAAAGTGATCCGCATAAGTTGTATTTCCAGAGTCAACCATTTTCTTCACACCCTGACACTTCCCATGACTATGGCCAAAGATCTTGATAGCAGGCGCATCAGGAACCCATGGGTATTCAATTCTACTGCAGGTACTCTACCATTTCCCGTGATCCAATAGTGTATTTAGAAATGTACACCATCCACCTCAATGCATATCCTAGCAAAGGATAATCTGTGAGTGATTCTCGAGAGTGTCTAAATGCATAGGAATGCCCACAAAGACTTGCAATGTATCCAAGGCTAGTAACAGTCCAGTATTCCAGAGGGATGTTAAAAAACTTTACCCAAATAGGTAGGAGGTGATCTCGCACGTTACATCTCCATGCCCCGGCTCTTAACAGAACATTTGGTCGACCAGCCAAACACCAAGGCCCATTCTCCAATACCCAATCCCCGAGCAACCGTGTCTCCGAACCCGAAAATGTACAACCCATTATCTCGTGGGCGAGATCTCAGTATCTCGTGGCTCGTCTATAGCCGCCGACGAAAGATTTAACCACATGTAATGGAAGACGCTTAATAAAGAACCGACCCACTAGGCTTCCTTCCCATAGACCCACTCCTTCAACCACTGCCTCCGGAGGAGGTTTGATAGTCACCTTCCCATCCACTGTAGAAGGGCTGTGAAAGGCCAAAGAAGAGCAAGATTTTGGACGATTCACAAATAGTGACCTCCAATTGCGGGCTAACCTCGCAAGATCCGATCAAGAAGACAACCACAGAACGCCCTACCAACAACCCCTTCGCACCTCAACCTGCCGACCGGGCCGAGAGCCAGTAGGGGGTCGAATCAAAGAAGATTGACCCCAAAAGCTAGCCCTTGCCTTCACCGACCACCTACCGAACTTTGAAGCTTCTCTGCTTGCACCTAATCCGACAATGGCCGACCGGGTGGAAATCGCCATCTCTAAGACCCAAAAATTGAACACTCTAGATCGGGGAGGTGGACCCACCTGAGATCGGGCTGACGGCCGATCACATTCCCTGTCCGTCGACTGGCCACAGGACCTCTACACCGAGCTAACTTTTTGAACCGTCGCGGAATATCCCATTCCTACGACTAATATTTTGAAACACTCCGGGCTCTGAAAATTTTCGGTTTTTACCCATTTACTTAGTCGGTCCCTTTATGAACGTCCGTCGACAAAACGACAGCCCCGCATTTTTTCCCCGCAAACTTACCTTGGTCCGCCTTCCGGGCCGCTTTCTTTCCTAGCACCTGGCGATTGCCTAATGATCTCGACAAGAATCGCAAGTAAAGATTCGCAGAATGAAGGCTTTACCCGCATTTCCATCTTCGTCTGATTCGCTACCGACGATCAAGCCCAAGATGATCCGATCTCCCCGACGCCACTCTCTCGTGATCTCACCAGACCGTACTCGGGCTCCCTTATCTAAGGATAATCCCCCGTAGTTTTACTATATTCGGCAACCCCACCGTTTCGACAACGATGCCTTCACCGAGACTCGAGCTTCACTCTAAGCATCGTGATCGTCATGGAGACTTGTCCCAAGGATTTCAAATTTTCGAACTACCAGCATCGTCAATGGCTCCTCGAAATCTAGATGGGAGCGAATCCCCATCAACTACCAACCCATTTCGGGGATGGGAACAGGTTCATGGAGTGACCGACCCCGTGTAGTCAACACCCCGCATTTTCCGGCCCCATCACGCCATCCACTAAGTGATCGAGAACGCACTCTGTGGGTAATTGTCACAAGGGAAAGTCCTTCACTTACATATGAAGATTACATATGGGGTGCTACTATCTAAACACCAGGTCATCGGAATAGTAGAATTCATGAGAACAACTATGCTCCACCGATACTATTTTCACCTCATTTGTGATGATGTTAGACTGATCTCCGGGTCTCCAAGGTTGTTGATAGTCCCGCGAACGTATCAATGTGTGAGATGGTCCTTCATTAATATTTATCTCCCCGGGTTGGTCGATGCTTGATTTGTGATTGTCAGGGGCCTTGCTGCCTTCCCCCGGTTGTATGTTCGTGTTGCTTTCTTTTGCCCGACAGGGCTTGTGCCTTTGCTTGGTGGCTTTATGTTGTTCACACACCTGCTCCTATATTTTTATAGGAGGTGTCAGTCTGTTTTCTTTGCCCTGGTTGTGGCCTCTGCCTCGCCTATCAGATTTTGTCGGGCGTTGCCCTTTGGTAATAAATTTAATTATCCAAAAAAACTCGGCTTCTTCAAGAACACTAGTCCACTTGAATTTGTCTCCTTTACATTCAAGCATAGGAGCTTCATTATAGAGTTGCAAATTCAATAATAATCTCTTATAAAAAGAGACTAGCCCATGAAAACTTCTCACATCGACGTCTGCTGGTCCCTCTGCGGCGGCTGGGCTTCGTTGGTCCCGATCCCGTACCATGTCGATGCCATACTACGCTGCCGTCAGACCTCTACTGGTCTACATCTTCTGGTGGGTATGGATCTCGATCTCCGTATCCGTGCGTAGGGCCTAGCTGGGGAGTTCCGTGTTGGGCTTACTGAGTCGGGTGTCATGCCTGGCAACGGTATGAAGGTTCTAATTTCGACCCATTTACAAATGTCTAAGGTATTCCAAATAGAATTGTATGTTGTTCATGTTCGTATCCTCGGACGCAAGATTGACCGACCGCCATAATGGCTATTATTTCTATGAGATGACTTGAAGATCATATCTCTCGTGTCAATGCTAGGTCGCAAGGTCTCGGCCGGTCTGCTCGCTCCATCGGGTCGGGTCCATCGGGTCAGTCAGTGTTTCCTCATCGGGCCGTGGTGGCTGCCCGCACCGTGCCACATGGGTCCCTCGATGTGTTTTCCCGTGGCCGGGTTGCGGGCTTGTGTTATCTCCGGTAGTGTATGCTTGAATGCCCGCTCAGGGGTTTGGTTGTCAGGTGAGCTGGGTCGGTTCTAGTATGTCAGGACTACCGGTGGTTTTATCGGGCCGATGTCCCTTCCTATAATTTAGGGAGGCTGTCCAAGCTTTGGGCTTTCTCCCCGTAGCCTTTTTGGCTTTGTAATGCTCTGAGTGTTTGAGAGCCTGCTTTGGCCCTTGCAACAAATTCCCATCATCCAAAAAAACCACACTGATGGATCGAGCTAGAGTTGGCCTCACACCGCCTCTATCTTTGCTTCTCTTGCTTCATCTCAATTCCATCTTTTAGTAACCACATAACCAAGAAATATGATTATGCTCCAAGATAGAAGTCACACTTCTTCAAGTCGACAACAATCTTGCTCCCTTAGGATAGAGAACAATTGTCAAATGCTCCAAGTGCTGCATCTAATTTTGCTATAGATCAAAATATCATCAAAGTATATCACCACAAAATTGCCAATGGTGGCTTAAGGATATGATTCATAACCTCATAAAATTGCTAGGGCATTGGATAGCCCAAATGGCATCACCATCCACTCATAGAGTCCATCTCGAAGTTTTAAAGGTCGTTTTCCATTCATCTCTTCCTGCTATCACTTGATGGTATCCACTCTCAAATCAATCTTCTAAAAGATGGACGCATCTACAGAGTTGGATCCAGCAAATCATCGAAGTTCTGAATGGGAAATCGATATTCAATAGTAATCTTGTCGATCATTCTACTATCAACACACATCCTCCAAGATCCATCTTCTTGGTACTAGCAGGTGAACCGCATTGCGGGCTCTTACTTCCTCTCGAATGTAAGCCCTCGTTTGAGCAACTCATCAACTTGTTCCCTGTAAGCTCTTCATGTTCTTTTTTAGAACTCATCCCATGTGCCTGCTTATCGGGCAAAACAGTAACCTGGCACGAGGTCAATTTGATGTTGAATATTCTATGGGGCAACTCATGTGGAATCTCTCGTGTACTACATCAACAAAATCGCGTAATTGGCTCTTTACTTCTTTGGGATCTCCTTTCTCACTTCTAGCTTTCTTCAATAGCAAACTAAGGCCATCACATTCAACTAAATTTCCGATTTCTTTCTCAAACTGATTTTTTTTTTTTTTGGATAATTAAGAATTTATTACCGTGCTGGGAACCCCAAAAACCGAAAAACAACTAAGAAAACCAGCGTACCGGCTGCACCGGGAAAACGAAAACTGACAAAGACTCTAAAACAAGGGAAAGGGCAACACCGCAACAGAAACACCGATAAACAACAACACAATCATGAAACTAAAGCCCACATCCCCAAGTGTATAAACAACACAAAAGAAGTTAATACAACAACGCTCAAACAAGCGAGATGGGCAAACAAGCTCAAGCCCAAAAAACAAACAACAAAGCCAAAATCCCACATCCCGGGACCAGGAACCGACACCAACACACAATGGGCAGAGACACGCCCCTCGCTGCAGCTTCCGGCACTCCTCCGCTGGCCTCAATATAGTAAGGCAAGCTCCATCTCTCGCACAAATCTCTATTCGCCGGGTTGTCACCACGATAGAAGCTTGAGATCCTAAGCCCGACATCATTACAAATGAGAGAAAATATAGTCAACTCGAATTAAATTGTTTTGTGGATTCTAGCATTACGTTGTTCCATATGTGATATATGGAGGCTCCCCTACACCCTTTGGTGATAGAGCATAAGGATTTACTCCCTACAACTAAGAACCCAAAGAAATTCTACATCCCACCTCCTCTAACTCAGATTGCCCGCACGCCAAGAACCCTCATCCGCATTCCCGATGTAACTCGCATCTGAAGAATAAATGGTTTCTATCCTCAACACTACCGACAAAACACACGCTATAGAATTAATGAGTCCTATTTCAGAGCTTGTCTTGAGTGGAAAGTCCGTCTTGTGGCTAACTAGCCATGAAATGCAAGGAGGTCTCTTATCAGACTGTGAGAACTCACACGCCGCATGCCTGCACCGAGGCCTCGCGAGGTCTAAATTCGAGTTCCAAGCGTAACTCGGAGCAGCTAAAACACCGGCCCTGATCGTGTCCAAGATATAACATCCTCTCTATTAATATCGAAGGTAGTCATCAACTTTTTAAGACTAACAACCTACTTAAACAAGAATGTGCCAATTCCACTGCACCATCCATGACATCGCAACTCCTCGTATTCCTATGAAATTCATTAATCATAAAGAATCCTCTACCCAAAGAGAGCAAGGATCAACCCAACCGGTTCCAAAAATCATGCCATAAAAAGGTCCCTATACCCACACATATTCATGCCCGATAAGGTCTCACCCTATCCCTCAACTGAAGAATCTTCCGCCAGCTCCATGAACATCTCGAGGGAGTCCTAGCATTCCAAATACTGCCCTGGCTTAACAAAACCTCTTGAACCCAAGCAACCCAAATAGAGTCCTTCCTATAAAACAAATCTATATGGCTTCATAATAGTGGCATCATTCCAATCCTTAACGACAACCCAAGTCCACCTTCCTCCTCGTGTAGAGACTCTCCACTCAACTCTCGTCTTTCTGCATTCACACATCCTCGTCTCGACCACGTGAACCCGCTTAAAAATATGTTCGATCTTATAACAAGTAAATTTCTGGGATGATGAAACATTGTGCACCAATACGCTTGAATGCCAGAAGAACCTAAGATATGTCAAGTCTACCCGCAGCGCGAAAGGCGCCACAAGTCCATGACTGATTTCCGCTACAATCTTATCAATAAGAGGTCGGGCAATCGACGAGACAGCCGAGGAGATGATGGCACCCTTATATCTCATAGCAGACTTGTGTTAAACCTCACATGCCAAGGATAGTAGCTTTAACACCGTTCGATCCTACCCAAGAACACAAGACTCTTTTGCTTATTAACTTCACATTCGAGAAAGCCTCAAATTTAGTCATCATCCAAAGTAACTTGAACACCAGTCTACATTACCTCCGGCAAACGTAAATAGATCATCAAAGAAAGCACAAGTAGAGTTTTATTTGCTGCACCTCGTGAAACTCAAAATCGATGGAGAACCGCTCGAAAGTGATAACGAAGGCTTCCATAGCAATAAGAAACATAGCGACGATAAAGGATCTCCTCATGACCCTTGCTTCTGCAAAGAACCCCGTTTAGCTCACCGTTGACACAAACGGAGAACATAGGAGTAGTGATGCAAGCCTTAATGCATCTCACGTAGTAGCCGGAGTACTACAGCGCATAAAATGTCGAAGATGCAGCCCCAAATTTATGTAGAGTCACAGTCTTCTCTGAGATCGGGATTCGAGCACACATCTCGGGAGGCCCGTAATCCAAGTGATAGTTTTCATCAACTCCCGAGTAGAGGATATTGCCCGGCCATGCTACGCCTGTGAAGACCGAAAAAGCTGACGACACCCCTTAAAAAGGCATCCAAAACCTTCCCCAAGAGAAGGAGGAAGGCCACAACCATTGCACGGTTACCACCAGACCCCCATGACAAAAGCCAACAAGAAAAATTCTATTTCTTGTATTGTTGTTTGTTTGTCTGGGCTTTTCCTTTGGAAATAAATTCTACTTATCCAAAAAAAAAAAAAAAAAAAAAAATTTCGCTTCTAATTGCTCGAGGTCGGAGCAATTGCTTGCTTTCAACTAAGCAGACAATTTTGTGGGCTATCCTATGAATGTAAGTGTTCTTGAAGCCATCATAAATGACCTTCCTATCATATTGCCATGGCCTCCTCAAGTAGCAAGTGACAAACATCCATTAGAACAACATCACACCATACCCGTCCCGGTAGTGCTTCCACTGTAAAAGAGACAAGGCACCTATGCTTTACCTTGATATTATGCTCTTGGGAGATGCATATTTAGTTTAGATTTTTGATGGATCTTTTCAAATTGTGTTTTTACATCATCCAGTGAACACACCCGGAGTCCCACTATCAATAATAACCAAACAAACCCCTCGTCTCTTAGATGTGCACTTGTGTGAAAGACACTGACCGCAACAAATTCCTCCTCACTAGCAACGCTCATTCGGCACTCCTTTGAACAAATACAGTCCTGCTTATTCAGCATAAAGTTCTGTCCTATCTTCATGGTCGTGATTCAATTGCCTCTTCGACATCTTCTTCCTCGCCATTCTTCAATTCAGGCAACCACTGTCTAAGTTAGGACATTCCGTGGCTATATGCCCAAATCCGTGCATTTGTAAAGCAATCGCCTTGACTTAGAGGTAGACTTCAAGCCGTGGCTCAGCAGAACAATCTTTACTTGAGGTTTAAGGGTGGTTTTAGCACTACTAGGACCCCTTAGTCGAATTTTGATAAATCCTTCTTAATCCGATGGTAGTAAAACCCCATACTTGTTTAGAGCCTCAACTTTTAAAAGGCAAGCTTTATCACATCTTGAAGAGTATTATATGGTCGCAATCAACGCTTGAAATTTAACCTCAAACCAAGAAGGTAATGCACATGGATCGCTTCACGCCTCTTGCAAGTCTCCTTTGATCATCAAATTTTCAAACTTAGCCGAATACTCCTCCACATTCATTCTCGTCGTCTAACAAATTCGACTTGAGTAAGATATCTTGGCGATAGTGGAAGGGAAGATACTTTTTGGGCTTCTTTTCTTCATCTTTTCCAAGTTTCAATCTTCACATCTCTCCGACGCTACTCTTTAAATTTTCCACCAAAAAGAAGCATTTCGCATCTTGATAGCCACCAACTTCACCTCGGGCTTCCTCAGTGGGGATCATAATATTCAAAGACACGTTCGACAGATAAGCCAACCAAGAAGTCATCAAGATGCATTCTTTCCTTTCAAATTCTAATATCAAACTTGATCAACTGAACTTTCATCATTATTACGCTTCTCATAGTAATCATCATCGCTTATCGATCTTCATACCTTCCTCCATAATCATATTCCTCTTGAATGCTTGTCTTTAGCATCTCTGCGCCTGGCACTCAACTGCCAGCGCACGCTCCTCACAAAATCCATCACCTTCACCTTCCATGAAGGTCTTTGTCGCCATAGGATCATCATTGATAGCCATCTCGCTTTGTAGACGCCAACCATAGATTCAAGATCGCACGCGTTTTTTGCAATGGGGATTGAGAACCACTTGAATCCATGATTAGACTCTTGTCTCCTAACCAAGAATACTTTAGCTTATGATCAGCCATCAATCTCGAGCCTGATACCACTTTGATGCAAGGTTGGACCGTGATGGATGATCACAGTTTAGGTAAGTCAAAATATGGGTTTTGGGTAGTTTTTTTCGATAAAAAGCACTGTTACCAAAGGCAATGCCCAACCAAAGAATACAACCGAGGCCCGAGGCCACAACCAGCAAAGAAAATTCCGACAAAGACCTCCCCTATAAATAAAGCGACAGCAACAACCCGAACAAACACAAAGCCACCACGACAAGCCCACAATCCGGCAAAAAGAAAACACAAGAACCCGCCTACAACCTCTAAGGCAACAAGGCCCCCAACAATCACAAATCAAGCATCCAACCTACCAGAGATAAAATATTAATAGGGAAGGACCATCTCTCACATTCATCTCACAGGTGGACTATCAACAACCTTCTGAGACTAAATACGAAGTCTAACATCATCACAAATGAGGTGAAAAATAGTATCAGCTGGAGCATAGTTGTTCTCATGAATTCTACTATTCCGATGACCCCACAAGTGGTAGATAGGGACGGTGTAGTTTTCTAAGGTCAAAATAGGTTATGGACTAATTTTTGAGATTTTCTAAGTTAGGGACGGTGTATTTACGGTATATAAGGGAAAAAAAGGTATTTAGGAAGGCTTTAGTAGTATGGAACAAGATTTGGAAAGTTTTGGGTTGAGGTTGAAAATTTGGTTATGTAAAGTTTAGAGAAAAGATGAGGATGGGCAGAGAGTGTGAGTTTGCACAAGAGTGGTTACTTACCGGAAGTAATGAAACGATCCACACAAGATAGGATGATGGAGGATACGCCACAATCAACTATGGACGAAAGTTGATTGATAATGACAAAGACTTCGCCACCAAGCGAATCCACCTAGGTATGAGAAGCCACGAACTCGTCCCCAAGGGAATCCACCCAAGAGATAAGAGAACAAGAGAGAACTCTTAAAAAAGAGAAATATGAAAATATTATTAAACTTGAACTGATTGTCAAAAGACTACATTAGGGGGGTATATATAGCCCCATACTTTTTTTTGGATAATTAAGAATTTATTTCCAAAAGGGCAGAACCCCAACAAACTAAAAAATAGTACAAAGCCAAAGGCAACCAGAGAATACGAAAACCTGACAAAGACTCTCCCCAAAAACATAGGAGCAAGGCATCACCAACAAAACCACCAGAGCTGAACCATCAAGAGATCACAATCCTCAAGACAAAACAAACCCAAAAACAGTATGTACCTAAACAACCGACCAAAGAAAAACCACAACCCCATATCCTAGCAAAAGACATACAAAACAAACCCGCCACAACCCTACCGTGACCACCGCAGTGATTAGTCAAGATCAACAATGTATGGAGATATGGTGTCCACACCATCGCTAGAGCCCGGCAGCCGATAGCATGTTCCTTTTCCTCGCTGAGCTTCGACAACTACAAGTACCAAATTTCATCACCCTTTATATGCTTAAACGTTTACAAACAGAGAAGTGTCTCAGAAACTGCACATTTGGAAGGTCAAGCTTGGAAGAATCCAATGATCCTATTCCACTTAGAGCGAGATAACATTAGAATAGTGGTATCCTAAACAACCGCATAAATCAACTACTACTTCAAGATTACCAAAGATCAACACACCCTGGGCTAAACATTCAAGGTATCGCAACAATCTTTCCGGATATCGCAACCTTCACATTTCCAAATTTTTACCCGGGGTTGTATGTGGTTACCTATTACTCCAAGTAGATACAAGACTACTCACTAGAGAAGAATCAAGATTCAATATAGTCTTTAAAGTGTGCCTCTTAGCAAGGTGATCCGCATTAAAGTCAGATTTCCAGTCTACCATTTTCTTCACACCCTGACCCATGACTATGGCCAAAGATCTTACAGTGTGCGCAGCTCTGAGGAACCCATGGGTATTCAATTCTAATAGTAGTGTACTTACCATTTCCTGCATCCAATAGTGCGCATTTAGAAATGTACAATTCACACACCTCTCAATGCATATCCTAGCAAAGGATAATCTGTGGCATTCTCGAGAGGTCTAAATGCATAGGAATGCCTACAGCACTTGCAATGTATCCAAGGCTAGTAACGGTCCAAAGATTCCGCAGGGATGTTAAAAACTTACCCAAATAGGTAGGAGGTGATCCGCACGTTACATCTCCAGCCTCGGCTTCGTAACCGAAGAATGACTGGTCGACCACCCAAATACCAAGGCCCATTCTCCAATACCTAATCCCGAGCAACCGTGTCTCTCGAACCTCGAATGTACAACCCATTATCTCGTGGTGAGATCTCAGCATCTCGTGTTTCCTCACCCATAGCCACGACGAAAGATTTAATCCACATGTAATGGAAGACGCCACAAAGAACTAACCCACTCAGTTACCTTCCCAAAGCACCCACCTTCAACCACCGCTCCTGGAGGAGGTTTGATAGTCACCTCCCATCCACTCGTAGAAGGGTTGTGAAGGCCAAAGAAGGAGCAAGATTTTGGACGATTCGACAACAGCGACCTCCAATCGTGGCTAACCTCATCCGACATAGACACCGTCGTAGCTCCCGCCCTACCAACAACTCCCTTCACCCTCGAACCCAAGGACCGGCCGAGCAGCAGGTCAAATCAGCAGCGATCGACCTCAGAGCTAGCCCTCGCCTTCAATCGACTCCGTGCCACGAACTTTGAAGCTTCACCGCTTGCACCCTAATCCACAATGGCCAGATTGTGGAAAATCGTCATCTCCAAGGCCCAAGATTGAACACTCTAGATCGGAGGTGGACTGACTGAGATCAGCGATCGGGTCGACCGCGAGCTTCCGTCTCGCCCGACGGCCAAGCATGTGGACCTCTACACCGAGCTAACTTTGGTACTGGCTTACCGGAATATCCCATTCCTACGACTAAGATTTGAAACACTTGGCCAAAACATTCTTCTCTCGGGTTTTTACCCATTCCCTAGACGGTCCTTGCGCAACGCTCCATCGACAAATGACATTCCATTTTTCCCGCAAAACTTACCTTGGTCCGTCTTCCAAATAAGTTTCTAGCACTGGCTGACATCACGAATGATCCTATCAAGAACTCCGCAAGATCGACAATGAAGGCTTTACCCGCATTTCCATCTGTTTATCTTCAGACCGACGATCGGCTCAAGATGATCCTTTCTTGATCTCTCGACATACCTGTGATCTCACTGACTGCGGCTTACTCCCTTTATCTAAGGATAATCCCTCGTAGTTTCGGCCATATCCGCAACCCCATCGCCGACATACCCATTTCCCCAATCGTGATCCTCGGACAGAAGACCTTCTGGCCCAAACGCTTATCCGGGGTATGATTGCTTAGGAGCACAACTCTGCGTATCCGAGGAGGATGCAACTGAGACGCGCTCGAGCCGGCTGGTACCGTTGCGCCGACCGTCAACCGCCACATCTGGGCGCCGGTGGTAGCGATAACTCGACGGATGTAACCGCGCTGCTTCCGACCGCCCCTCCATCATGGCCAAACAAAATCGCTCCATTGTGGGTACCTTTTTTTGGATCCAAGAATTTTTGGGAAAGCCGACCACGTGTGGTCAACTCCCCACCAACTCCGGTCCCCACCAACTTATTTGTCATCCCTCGTGGAATCAATGCGGCACGATAAGGAGTCATCACCGTGAGAGCATTTCCAACTCTTCCAACAAATACCGCAGAGTACTTTGATAAACAAATCTTCCATAGCCCTGATACTTTCTAAATAAAAACAACTTCTACTTTAACTGTGAAAAGAAACTCAACAAATTACAAAAAGCAACTCCTAAAAAACAAAACTTCTAAAATAAATAAAGAAATCTTCCTAAAAGTGATGTATCAATTTTTTTTTTTTTTTTTTTGATAAGCAGAATTTATTACCAAAAAGGGCAATGCCCAAACAAACAATAGCAGTACATGATGCAAACAGCCACAAGAGCAAACGAAAATTCGACAGCACCTCCCCTATACACATGTGAGTGGCACTCACTGATATTAAATTAATTATACGTAAACCGGCAGACTAGAAATCAACAAATTTCACAACAAACAAACCCCACAAACAGGGCAACCAAGCTACCGAAAGAGATAACAGAAGCCCACATCCCGGGCTCAGGAACAAAACAAAATACTACCCACACCCGGGCACAAGAAGCCAAGAAACCAAAAAGAGCCAACCAATACCCAACAAGATATACCACCACCAAGAAAACCATCTCACCTGAGCTCAAACCTCGACCTCACTACTTGAGACAACAACCGACCAGGTCACAATCAACCCGCACGTCCATATCCTAAAATATCTCGATAACATAGATCAACTTAAATCGACGAACCATAATGAAGAAACCATCGTGACAAACCATATATTCCTAAAAATGGACAATGCCTGAGATAATTCGAACTACGCAAAATCGCTTCCCCACCCACAAGAGAGCAATCCACCCCCTTAATTCACAAGATCCTTCCCGTTGAACCGAAAAGCCCCTAATCTCCTTCAAAGGAAACTTTTACCCAAATAGGTCCCCTTTATCAGACCAAGTAGGACACTGATAGTATATAGGGATGTTTGCACACCTCGGCCCACGCATGACCAGCTGGCCACCTCGCTGACAATAATCCAAACAAGAACTGCTCCTCAACCCCAAGAGTCCACATGCGTCCACATCAAGCTTCCCAAGACAAACACCAACAGCAAATGATCTCACAAAGATCAAGCGGCAGAATTATATTCTCGATGTACATTCCCAAAGGTGAAGACATCACCTGAGCTATATGAGCTGCCAGAATCTGACCACCGAAAAAGCTCCATCGACAGGGACTAACCCACAGGACTAAATCACTTTCTGTAGTGGCTTGACCGCCAACCCTCAGAGATCTAAGATGATCGCAAAACGTAACCCTAGAACCGTGAGGACAAGGCACGGTAGTGAGTGTCGGGGAATCCGCGACTGCAATCGGGTCCGAACGCCGCCTCCAGGGCACTGTCACGACGACATGCATTCGGACCTGGATGAAGAACTAGATGCGTCCCACTCGTGAACTTACCCGGCAATACGCTTCATCAAGGCCGGATTCATTGGGCGGCGTCTACATTGCCGAAGAGTCCGATCCACACCCCGTCGAAACCGGTGTTCAAATCATTTCCGACACCTACTTTCATTGAAAACCTTGTTGACGCTGCAGACCAGCCGATATCCCTTCCGGGGCGGCCGACCATCCGCTGCCGACATCCGAAGACGCAGGATCTTCGATCACAGAGAATGCACCGCTCTATCTACGACATCGTCGATGAATTTTGAGGGTATACGGATTAACCCGCATCGCTCCAAAAAGCAGATATGGATTCTCCCATGACATCAGTGGATGCCTGAACCGCATCTGATCAAGGAACGTCATTCTGGGGGAGATCCGTGACTCGCAGAATGGCCACCCCACGAGACCTGTGAGGGGAGGAAACACCCAACACAGCCTTCCCTCGTGGAGAAGGAAACCCATTTCGGTTCAAAGGACTTCGAGTAAATCCATGTCACACCCAAGAGATGGCATCATCGACCCGTGGCACTGAGACAAAGATCGCAGAATCATCACGACACCCGTACGCACAAAGAAAGGCCGAGTCCCTATGGACCGGGATGCCTCCCGATACCCAAGATCCACCCCTGCTAGGTGGAGAAAGAGATTGTGGAAGAAAACAAAAGAAACCCATTTCTGCACATCTGAACCAAGGAGATCTGCGCTATGGGACGAGCCTACAAGCAAGCCGGTCGGTCGAAACTCCAGCAAGTTGCTCCCATCAGAGTAACCATGTTCCCTTGTTTCCCTGTTATAAACTAAACAACCCGACAAATCCGATGTCATCCTCGGAAGCCCTTCCGGGTGTGAGAGAGAGACTCCGCCCCATTACACATTCCACATCTACTTTAATAAAATATTGGATCAAATATTTCTAAAAGAAATAATAAATGTGAATCATAAAACAAATCCTCAAGAAGATCTGGCAAACTCTAAAATCAATATGGTGCTCCACATCAGGCTGCAAAGATAATTAAGAATTTATTACTGTGGGCAACCGCCCAACCAGCAGTTAATACAAAAGAACTGAGCTCGAGGCCACACCAAAAGAGAGGTTTTACAAGACCTCCCTATAAATATAGATCAGCAAATGGCAGCCCAACACAAAGCCACCAACAATGACATTAAAGTTTCGCAATCAAAAGAAACAACACAGAACCCGCCCACAACCCGCAAGGCAACAAGGCCCCAACAATCACAAATCAAGCATCCAACCTACCGCGAGATAAATATTAATAAAGTAAGGACCATCTCTCACACACTGCTTGCTGTGACTATCAACAACCTTTCGAGACCAATACAAGTCTAACATCATCACAAATGAGGTGAAAAATAAGACGTACTGAGCACATTGTTCTCATAGACACCATCTTGATGTTACTGTGAGAGGATAGTATTTGACCTCGTCCTTCTCCGGGTCTTCAATCGGTTAATTCACTGAATCATTTCAGACCGAAAATGCCTAAGGGCTGGGCCTGCATCATTCGATATGTCAAGCTATTAGAGGAGATGCTTTATCGGCTGCTGATCGCAAGGTGACGTCATACACAAGACAATTTCAATGGTATTTGGTCGAGGATTTAAGGTTATGTGGGAAATGTTAGACGTACCATGAGTTGGGGAGAATGAATTCATGGGTTAGTGCTACTAAAGGAAGTCTTTTAGCGCTTATATGCTAAGAGGATCATATGGTGCAATCATATCATTCAGGGAGACAACTGAATAGTAGAGTTTATGAGGAACATCTTTCTCCGCGATGCTATTTTTCATCTTATCTCGTAATGACGTTCGCTTAAGAATTACTAGTTTTCAAAAGTTATGACAATCCAAATGAATGGCGCAATGTGTGAGAGATGGTCTTTTCCACTTAATATTTTTGACCATGGTAGATTGTCTGGGTGATTGATGGTTCCCGCTCGATCGTGGCCCGCGCCATCATGGTCCTTGGGCCGCTGGCCTCGGCCGCTGGTCGGGTCAGTGGCTCGCTGTTTTCATCCCGAATGTGGCATTTGAGTTTGGTTTTGTCTTCATTTCAGGGGTTTTCGCCAGTGGTTTGTGGGTTGCATTAGTTTGGTTTGGCTTGCTTATCGTGTTTTGTTTCTGGTCGTCGTCTCTTTCCTATGTTTTTTAGGAGGTGCTGTCCGTTTTTTCTGCTTTTCTGTGGCCTCGTGGCTTCCTTATCGTATTGATTGTTGTCATTGCCTTTTGGAAATAAATTCTTCTTATCCAAAAAAAAAAAAAAAAATAGTTGTCTACTGACTCTACTTATTCCACACCTCACAAAGTGAAAGATAGACTTTATAGAGATAGTTTGGTGAAGTTTCTAAAAGTCAAAATAGGTTATATAATTTTTGAGATTTTCCTGCCATGACTTGCTTCATTTATATAAGAAGAAAAAGGTATTTGTGGCAATGTTTGTATATGTGTTAAAGATTCAAGTTGGGTCTGAGGTTATACCTGGTCAGCAAGTTTAGAAAGAAAAGACGAGATTTTACAGAGTGAGTTTGCACAAGAGGTCATCATCAGCACTGAACTATCCACATAAAGATAGATGACAAAGGAAATAAAACAACAATTCAAATTACGACTTATTGATTTATTATTTAAAAGACTTCACACCAAAGTTGAACTTAATCTAAGAGATGTCATTAACTCATCTCTAAGGAATCCAACTATGAGATAAGATAACAAGAGATAAACTCAAAAAACAGAAACATGAAAACATATTAACTTGAACTGATTGTGTCAAAGATTACTATATTTAGGGTATATATAGTTCATATTTCTTCCATAACCAAAAAACAAATTACTCTTCTAATCAGAAAAAGAAACTTTTAAATTATTAATAGCAACTCCTAAAAGAAAATTTTCTAAAATAAATAAAGCAAATTTTCCTAAAGTGGATAGAATAAAATATTGGAGCAAATATTTCTAAAAGAAATACAATGTAATCATAAACAAATCCTCAAGAAGATCTCAAAATCTTTCTAATCACATATATTCACATCAGCGCTTTTTTTTTGATACCATAATTATTACCACGCGGCACGCCAACAAATAATGCAAGAACTTGAGGCCCAGGCCACAACCAAGAAAAACTAATGCGACTCATAACAGAACAGGCAACAAACACACAAGCACCACATGACACAAGCCCACAATCCGGGCACAAAAGAAACAACACAAGAACCCGCCCACAACCCGGGCAAGGCAATAAGGCCCCAACAATCACAAATCAAGCATCCAACCTACCAGGAGAGCGTGGACCGCGGCGATGGTGCTCCGAAAAATGCAGTTTTCTTAGAATACCTGTCGCTCTCAGATTGATATTGCAGATGTTAAACCTTGCAGTGGGGCCGATTTAGCGGGGTCAGACGGCGAGTGGCCTAATGAATCTAAAAGCAAACCTGACCCCTAAAAGGGTACCGCACGATAGATCTTTAACCCGGTGAGATCTCACACATGAGCCGAGGGGTGTAGCGCCGACGGTGAGCGTTCATCTGAGATCGCGCTAACACCGAGATCCGAACGCAGGCAGATCATGCCGACATGGTGTGATCGTGGTTGACCAGGCGATCGTGCCGATCATGGTCGTGAAGGTCCCATTGATACGGCCGGCAGATCTGGCGGTCCTTCGGGCCTAGTGAACTTAGTCGTTTATGGAGCTCGCTAGAAGAATGGCCATGGTCATGGTGGGACTTCGGAAGCCTCCAGCAAGCAATGTGAGCGTGGCAAGAAGACTGATCTACAAGGGACTCAGACGGCTAGTAATGGGTACGTAGGGAAACGGACCAAGCCCGCGCAGGAGCCGAGAAGCAAGGGGAAGTGAGGTCAGGGGGAAATGATGGGGTATGAAAGATGCGCCAAGAAACCCGAGTAACCTATTTTCGTCTCGTGAAAACAAAAACACCACCCTATACGCCCACATCAGGCCGACGGGAAGATCGCATGTATTCCGCTGGAGTGGTGAACGAGGGCATTGATATGTGGAAGGGTCGCTTGTCAGCAATTTTTGATAAGCGCCTTCCGTTTCCCCGTAGTAATGCTTTTTCGGGTTAGCAGCCGTGGGGCAAGGCAAGGAGATCGACATTTCCACAACCGAATGGCCTTTTTTTCTTCGCATTCGTGTGGACCCGAGGCTCTGGATCGGGTCATGGATTCGACCTTTGGAACCCGGGCAGGAGACCATTCATTGGGCGTGCGGCATGGAAACCAGTATGGATATGCTTAATATCTCGCCTATCCATCATTCCAATATGGGTCAAGCCCCCACAATATCCCTTCAATATCGATCTGTTAATGTGTCTCGAACATCGGGTAGCTAATCGCTTGGCATTCCACTCCATCTTGATTCTCCTACTGGAAATTAGACAAAATTATCCTTTCGCTAGATATGGCTGAGGTAGGGGCTTGATTGTGAATTCCAAAATCAGACTCTCGACGTGGAGATGGCAATTTTTCTAATGAGCAGAGAGCCGTAGTATCCTTGGTCTGGCTACTGCCGCCTCATGGTAAACACCTGGGGCCATAACCTGAAATTGCCAAGGCCTACACCAAGCAACATAATGGTACTCACAAACCTGAAATAGTGCTCGTATTCAGCCGAGATGATGGTCATGACAAAAAAATACCAATGACGCAGGATAGTAAAGGCAGCCGTAGAGATACATATTGTATTAGATGACAACAGCAGGGTATTAGCCAGCTGAAGCTAGGGATGCGCTTTGTGTGCCGAGGAGGAAACTAGTATGGGCTATTGAATGGCCAATCCGCTTACATGGTAACACTTCAATGTCATTCAGAGTGAGGATGAAGAGATCGGGTAACTCGAATACTCGATACTTCCCATTATCGACACGCTTAAGCACATGAAAGAGTTGATGAGCCGACTTCACGCCTGCCAATTTCTAAGAAGAAGCTCAAGAAATCAAGAAACTTAATTTCACAAGGTGGATCCAGCAAGGGGCGGGGGAGGCAAACCTTCCAAATGGTTAAATTCGCCTACGAACATGGGGCGGGGCTCGAACGACACCCTTAAGCAAAAGAAGTATGCTCGCTTGTCGAGACCCATGCTCTTTGATTTTGTGTGTATTTTGAAACGCTGTAAGAGCAACAAATAAGGATAGAATTTTTCTTCTATGTTTCCTGTCACTGACTGTCATAACTATGATCATGCTCTACTTGCAGAATTTGATTTGTGGTAACCCTCAAACTAAGTAACATTAATATCATCCACTCTATGGATCAAAGTAATACTGTCACATCACGTACCATCAAGGAAAAAATATTCGCTTGGTGTTCTACTGTATATGCTTCGAATAACTATATTGATAGAAGTATGGTCATGGCATTACCTTTCTGGTGTGGTCCCGTGGTCACCAAAACTATGGATGGTTATTGGTGATTTCAACACCACCGCATCCACAATGAGAAAACCTGGGGTAATTTGCGGCGGACACCTTACCATGATCGGAGTTCCACCCAGCGCCTTTCTAATCTTAGTCACATGTTCCTTTCGGGACCTATATTTTTACGTGATGAACCTGTCACGGAAACTTCATAGCTAGGAAGCTGGATCTGCGGTTCCAAAATGAATTTTGTTTCGATATGTTTCCCAATGCCTCTTTAACTAAGTCCATCACCGATTATCTCGACCATTGTCCTCTCGATTACTAGTCTTAATGTCGCTGTCTCCGAAAAGGTGAAGAACTCCCATCCAAATTCCTTCAACTTTCATGACCATCCCGCATTCCTAGAGATTGTGAAGGGATGTTTGGGGAAGTGGGATGTTATGGACCTTGTAGCAGAATTGGTTCAAAAGTCAAGAGAGGAGTCGCCTTCTCAAAACGTTTAATTTTTCATTCCTTCTAAAGTCATGAACGCGCTGAGGATGCCAAGAGAATTAAAACCGTGCTCAATCCAATTTGTCGAACAATCCGACCGATCCTTCACGATGGATGTCGAGGAAGTGTCTAAAAGAGTACCATGATCTTGCATATGCCGAGGAGGGTTCCTAAAACAAAAGTCTGTGAGTCCAATGGCTCAGAACTGGGAGATCAATACGTAATTATTTCCACAAAGCTTACAAGGCGCTCTAATGCTCAAATGCGATAAAAATCATAACATCCGTGGGTGCAGACTCAAATCAAGCAGCAATCAAAGAGGAAGCAGTATGCTACTTCAAAGATATTTTGCGCGCTGATGGTCCTAGTGTCGAATATAGCACTGATGGTTTTGTTTGGTCCCAAAGAAGATCTAAATATTTTGAATGGTGAAATATCACATGAGGAGGTCAGACACATGTTCTCGATGATGATAACAAAGCCCTGCCCGATGGTTTCTCTCGCCTCGTTTTTCAAAGTCGCATGGAGCATATTCGAGTGATGTTTGATGCAAAGATCTCCTTCTTCAACCGCAAAGATTCTCCGCGAGATTAATTGCACCATTACTCAGGCCCAAGGTCCCTTAACCGAGTCTATGAATGATTATAGGCCACCCTTGTTGTAACACCGTTTATAAGGCATATCGAAGATTATTGCCATGAGGTTTAATCAAGGCATTCCAGATTATAAGCCCCGCATACCGCCGTGGAAAGGCCTGAAAGTATGCAGATAATGTCCTTATTACTCGTGAGCTTACGCATCAATTATCACCGTGATAAAGGTCCTCCTGTGTGCACTAAAATTGATATTAAGGAAGGCTTATGACACAATCATTGAATTGTATCCCGGGTATCTTAGGCTTAGTACGGGAACCCCCGTAATTTACCGAATGTATTAAGGCTTGCATCACCACCCCATTCTTCTCAGACGCAAATGGTGAGCTAGTCGTTTTTTTGCTAGCAAACGGGTCTCGAGGCAAGGACCCCCTTTATCGCCTCTTTATTATTTATCATCGCTTGCGAAGCCTTGCCCAGATCCCTTCTGGCCGCCCCTATTTATCGCTTTTAGGAAAGCCATTCGTTGCTTCGCCTGCCGCCTTTCTACGCTTCGGTTTCTTGGTTGTATTATTTTTTTTTTCTTGGTTGTATTTTGGTTTTTGGGTTCCCCCATTTTTGTTAATAAATTCTTAATTATCCAAAAAAAAAAAATATTTGGTTCAGTTTTATACAGTATCCAGCAGTATTGGTGCAGTTTGTTCATTATCCCGAAATACACTATCTATAAGATTTAGCAAACATTCAGCAGTTTTTTGTGGGCTGGAAAACTTGGGAATACTCATCGAGCCAAGATCAAATGGAAGTCAGTGTGTCTTCCGGGCTTAAGGAGTGGTGATCGGGGTCGTCGAATTAAAGACTCAAAATGATACTAATGTTATGAAACACATCCGAATTTGTTTCTAGGAAGGACTCAAGCATGGGTGGCATAAAAGGAGGATGTATTTGAGACGTGGGAGTCTTTGGTGTGCTAAAAGACAAAATCAGGCCCTTCATAAAACATAGGGTTTGTAACGGCACGGGGACCTTTTTATGGAATAATTTTTGGAATCTGGTTGGTCCTCTCCTCCCGTACTATGGAGATCGAATCGTATATGATTCATCTATTCATAATAATGCTCAAGTAGCGGAGGTTATTTTTTTTTTTTTTTTGGATAATTAAGTAGCGGAGGTTATTGATGAAGGTAGGTGGAACTGGCCTATTGCGAATTCTGTTGACCTTATTGATATCAAGAATAGGTGTGTCAATTATCATCTTGATGTCTCTAGAGAGAATATTATTTCGCGGACTCTGTCCTTCGGGTCTTCTACGCTAACTCACTGGTGGAACCATTTTAGACCGAAAATGCCGGTGGTCAGATGGCATTATACGATATGGTTTTTTTTTTTGGATAGTTAAGAATTTATTTCCAAAAAGGGCAAAAGCCCAAACAAACAAAGATAATACACGACGCCAAAAGGCCACCAGAGGAAACGAAAAACGGACAGCACCTCCCCTACAAACATAGGAAAAGGACATCAGCCCGAAACAAAACAACCATTCAAAATGCTACACACTAGCAATCAACAGCCCACACAACAAACCCCACAATACAGGGCAACCAAGCATACCGACAAGAGATAACACAAGCCCACATCCCGGGAACAAGAGACAAACAAACCCCGCCCACAACCCCGTCGCTGTGCAACCAAAACCGTGAGAAACCCGAACACACTGAGCGCATTTAAATTAACCTCACAAGAGTAGGAATGTCGATCCCCATCGCTTAGCACAGCGCACTCTTCGCACCATGTCTTCGCTTTTTCACTCTTAAGCTTCTTCTGACAAATACTAATGACGGATAGTCCAACTCATCAATTATCTTGATATTTTTAAACGTTACACATTTAGGCGAAGAGTCCGAGAATTCTGCCACACTGGCCGAGCCTGGTCTGAAAGAATCCAATGATCCAACCCCACTCAAAGGGGTTACTACACCATCGATAGTGGGACCTGGCACATCTGGAATCGAAGGAGATCCATAACCCGGATCCACGTCTATACCCCACGCGTTCCAAAGATCCCCACACCAGAAGGCACTCAAAGGTATTGCCAGATAGCCTTGTAGGGATAACAGCACCATTTACCTTCTTGTACTCCTCGGGACCATCATTAACTGGGGAAGTAATGAGGTCACCTATAATGAAGAACTAATTGGCTTGTAAACATTAGTCGGGAGTAGTTCTCAACATTCACGATCCAAACAGAGGCCCAACACCATTTAGATCCGATCACAAAGATGGCACTTCCAACCCGACTATGTCCAAATATCTTTACAATGGGAGCATCAAGGAATCCATGGGTATTCAATTTAATAGTTAACACCGACCATTTCCCGTGTCCAATAAGACGTATGTGTGGAACTCACAGTTCACATCAACTTCAATGCATATCCTTGCAAATGATAACCTTGAGTGGTTCTCAGTAGGAGTGTCAAGGTGTAGGGGAATGCCCACCGCGCTTGCTATGTACCCAAGGCTAGTAACAGTCCAGTATTCCAGTGGGATGTTGAAAAACTTTACCCAAATAGGGAGGGAGGTGAGCTGAACATTGAGCATTTCCATGCCTGGCCTCCAAATTGCAGCACACTGGGTCTACCGCCAAGAATCCAAGGCCATTTTCCAGACCCAATTCGAAAGATCCCTGGCCCTCGAACCGGAAAAATATACAACCCATCTGCGGGTGGAAATCTGTGCTTCATGCCGCTCTAGCAGTCTATCAACAAATGAACGAACCACATGTATGGGAAGACGTTTGTCAAAGAACTGACCAACGAGGCATCCCTCCCAACTACCCACACCTTCGACTACCGCCTCAGCAGGAGGGTTTACAATCATCATCCTATCCACTTGGGACGGGATGCAAAACCAATGGAACGCTAGACTTGGGACTACACAACAGACCTCCACTTGGGTGTAGAGGACCCCTGATCCCACGCCCCATCGACGGCCTCTCTAGGATCCTGGGATGAATGCGCCCATGGGAACCTCATTGCCCTTACAAAACGCCCTTACTTAACGGCGGTCCCCCGAGTCCGGGACGGAGCGCTGAAATCCCCACCCCCAAGGTCCAAGAATGAGGAGATTCACATCGCCGTCGCTATACTGTAATCCGAGATTCGTTTCTGAAAGGGTGAGCCACTGAAATAATACACGTCTACTGAACCGGGACAGCAATATCTACCGCTGAGATGGCACGGCGGTACATCAGGCGCACTTCGAACCGTAGTTAGAACAGAGGTCTGCAAATTTCCATACCCACATCCCCATGGCCGGAGGGCGCTTATTCCTGGCCAACCTCAGATCTCAAATCGCCAGATACGCTGATCGCCTGATCCGATGGCGTCACCAAGAATGCGACCGCGACGGCCGCAAAGCACCATGCATAACAGCAGTAAACGCAGAGCGGACGGCCATACCCGATACCGGCCACCTCATCTAAGATCTTTGGCAATCCGAATCGGCATAAACATCCTTTCGGGGTCCGAAACACCCCTTTATGGCCTCGGCCGCACCAAATGATGGTGACTCCACAAAGGCGGTAGGAGAAACCCACCATCAACATCCTCCCCGGGGTCACAAAAGTGAGTGAACCCGCTGCTTATGGCTATTCCTCTCGGGTCAAAGCCCCATGGCCGCCTGTAATCTCACCATAGCCAACCTGCTTAGACGACGCCACGCCGCCCTGGGAGCATCTCGCCATGTCGCCTCGTTTCATACATATGGTTTCCCCTGCCGCATTGTGGGACATGCATTTATAGCTCGATTTAACTACACAGACAAGTCAGCTACGCAAGACAAATCAAGCCAAATGGGTCTGACCAACTCTATATCATGTGTATTTTGCCGATCTAATGTTGAAGACAGGAATCACTTGTTTTTCGGTTGCCAATTCCACCGTTGGTATTTGCTGAGGGATATGTTACGTGGAATGTCGTAACGTCATGAATTGGGAGAATGAATTCTTGTGGGTAATTGCTACTAAAGGGAAGTCTTTTTGCTCTATAACTAAGAGGATTGCGTGGGGTGCTACTATTTATCACTTGTGGAGACAACGGAATAGTAGAGTTTATGAGAACATCTTTTCTCCCGCTGATGCTATTTTTCATCTTATTTGTAATGATGTTAGATTAAGAATTTCTAGTTTTCTTAAGGTCATGGGATAATCCAAGAACGTGAGCAATGTGAGAGATGGTCCTTTCCTCTTAATATTCTCGCATTGGTCGATCAGATGGGTGATTGATGGTCTTCGCTGGGGTCAGTCCTCGTTGATGCAGGTTGGGACCGCGGATGGATGATCAAGAAGTTTGTGTAAGTCAAAATATGGGCTCATGAAGTTTTATCGCCAAAATAGGTTATGGATGAATTTTTGAGATTTTCTGCTAAGAAAGGTGAATTTATGGTATATAAGGGCAAGGGGTATTTTGGAAGGTTTTAGTAGTATGGAACACAATTTGGAAAGTTCTGAGGTTGAAAATCATACAGGGAAAGTTTATAGAAAAATATGAGACGCGATGGAGTGAGTTTGAACAAGAGTGGTTACTTACCCAAGTTAATGAACGATCCACACAAGATAGATGACGAGTGAAGGCCACAATCAACTATGGACGGGTTGATTGATAAGCCGGACAAAGACTTCACCACCAAGGAATCCTCCTAGGTATGAGAAGCCACGAACTCGTCCCCAAGGGAATCCACCAAAGAGATAAGAGGACAAGAGAGAACTCTTAAAAAGAGAAATCTAAAAATATTATTAAGCTTGAACTGATTGTCAAAAGACTACATTAGGGGGGTATATATAGCCCCATACTTTCTAAATCAAAAAAGCAACCTCTACCAACTAGAAAAGAAACTCTCTAAATTACAAAGAATAACTCTATTTTAACTAGAAAGAAACTTAAATTTCATAAAGCAACTTCCTAAAAGAAAACTTCAAAACAAATAAAAGCAGTCTTCTCAAAGTGGATAGAATAAGTATTGGAGCCAGTCATTTCTAAAGAAATGACAACGGTATCATAAACAAATCACATTGGCAGTCTTTTCTAAAATAATATGGTGTTTCCACACGTGGATTTGAACCAGTAGTTTAATCACAAGTTTTTCCTCTCTTCTACAGTTTTAATGTGAGGTCCAAAAAAAGGAGTTTTCACATGTATTCAATGTGTCTTGACCTCCCCAATCCAATTCTTCAATTATTGGGCCGAATTCAATGTTCGTGTGTTAATAGAAGCTGAAATTTGCTAAGGCTATGGGAAAGAACGTGAACAATGGGATTTGATTCTACCCAAATCGAGTTTGCTTCACAATAGGTCCATGCATAGAACTGTTGAGATAAGCCCATTTGAGGTAGTCTATGGACTCAACCGATCGGGACCCATGGAATTAGCACCCCATCCGGGCTATTCAACAATTTAGTGAAGATGCCGGGGTTAGAGCCAAAGAGATCAAGAAGTCATGATGAAGAAGTTCGCTTGAAGATTTCTATAGCCAGAATGCCAAATATGGAACAAGCAAATAGACGTCGCAAGTATGTTGAGTTTGAGGTTGGCGAATTGGTTTGGGTACACCTTCGCAAGGATAGGTTTCCACCAGGAAAGTTTGGAAAGCTCAAGCTAAGGATAGATGGCCCTTTCAAGATTATAGAGAAAATTTGAGAGAATGCCTACAAGTTGCAGCTTGCTGACGTCATGAAATTTCTCCAATGTTCAATGTTAAGGACTTGAGGCTTATCACTTGAAGACTTGAGGGCAAGTCTTTTTCCCGCCATGGGATTGATGCAGAGCTTCTATAAACACACCGAACATTAATCTTACTCTAATTATTGAAGAATTGATCGGGAGGTCAAGACGCATTGAATACATGTGAAAACCTGGGACCTCATTTGGGCCTTGGAAGGAAAAAACGTGGCTCGACTTGACAAACCCCCGATGTGAAGCCACCATATTGATTTAGAAAGATTTGCCACAGATCTTCGAGGATTGCTTTTATGATTCTATGGTATTTCTTTAGAAATATTTCGCTTCCAATATTTTATTCTATCCCTTTTAGTGAAGATTTGTTTTATTTATTTTAGAAAGTTTTCTTTTAGGAGTTGCTTTTGTAATTTAGAAAGTTTCCTTTTTCTTTTTTTTTTTTTTGGATAATTAAGAATTTATTACCAAGGCAACGCCACCAAAGAATACAAAGCAAAGAGGCCCGAGACCACGAATCGGCAAAAGAAAACTGACAAAGACCTCCCCATAAATATAGGAACAGCAATGCTCAAACAACACAAAGCCCCCAACAGTAAACAAGCCCACAATCCGGCAAAAGAAACAACGGAAACACAACCCGGGCAAGGCAACAAGGCCCCAACAATCACAAATCAAGCAACCAACCTACCATGAGATAAAATATTAATGGGGAAGGACCATCTCTCACGAAGTCTAACATCATCACAAATGAGGTGAAAAATAGTGTCAGCTGGAGCATAGTTGTTCTCTTGAATTCTTCTATTCCGATGACCCCAAAAGTGGTATATAGTAGCACCCCATGCAATCTTCCTTGTAATAGAGCTGAAGGACTTTCCCTTGATGGCAATTACCCATAAGAGTTCGTTTCTCCCAATACTCTGAGTTCTAGAGACTTTACCACAACCTAGAATCCTCGCCAAATACCAACCGCAAATGGCAATCGAAGAATGTGACGTCTCGCCTTCAACATTAGCACGACAAAATACACAAGATATAGAATCGCGACCCCACTCGGTAGCTTCCCGGCAACCAACTGCTCAACGGCCAACCGCATAAATGAAAGCATGCCTCCGATGGCTCGGGGAACTAGATCGAACAGTGCCAATTAACAAAACCAGCTTTCTGCCTAAAGTGGTTCCGCGTAGCTATAAGGAAAACCCCGTATGATCTCGGGGGTCCAAGAGATAGTATCCTCTCTAGAGGCATCGATATGGTAATTGGCACAACTGTTCTTGATAGCAATAAGGTCCCCTGAATTAGCGACAATTCCACCCCCCCTCATCAATAACTTCAGCCATCTCGAAAGATTACAATGAATTGCAGTCATACAAGATCCGCTCACCATAATAGGGAAGGAGACCAACCGGGTTCCAAATCATGCCATAAAAGGTCGCTCCACCCACCTCAGGCTACAGAGGGGCCTCGATCCTCTCTCTAAGCTGAAGGATTTTCCGCCTAACCCATGAACAACTCGTAGGGACCTGCATTCCGCAGACTCCCCGTCGCAGAGCAAACCTCCGCACCCACGCTACCCATAAGGAGTCCTTCTCAGAGGAACAGATTCCGTATATGCTTCATAACATTTGAATCATTCAGTCTTTAATAATGCCTCGAGGCCTCAAACCGCTCTCCTCCTTGGAAGACACACACCGACTCCCAATTGATCTTAGCACGACGAGCGCCCCGAATTTCCGCACCATAAGAAGTCGTTAATAACCGCTTCAATCTTAGATATAGTATACTTGGGAATAATAAACAGGCTGCACCAATACAATTGTATACTCAGAGGCACTACAATCAATCAGAATCCCGCCTCGGCATAAGATAGAGAGTTGCTAGTCCAAGACTGAATTCCGTCGTAATTCTTGATAAGAGGCATACAATCACCCGTGAGTGAGCCTTGTAGAAATCAGGACTCCTGCAACATCTCATATAGGAACCCGCCTGCATCAGAACACCGCTGTGGCGCTCAACAAGTCATACCTAATCCCACGAAACTCCTGGCTTAGAAAATGGCACTTTTCTGCTTGTTCACTAGCCCGAGAAGCTCGCAAACCTGCTTAATTCTTCCATGAAGACTGAACACTGGAATGCGTCCCACCAGAAAAATAAAAACATATCATCTCGCAAAGCATAAGAGTTGTTGATTTTGCATCCTGGGTGAAACTGAACCTCGCCATTGCTGCCAGCACAAGGATCTCAAAAATCTATCATGAGGATGAATAAAAAGGTGATACGGGTCCTCGCCTTAACCCACGCTTGCTAGCAAAAACCCCAAGCTCACCATTTACGTAAATGGGGAGAAGGACGAGGTAGTGACGCATGCCATAATACATTTCAAAAGGTGAGAAGTGGTACCCATACGTGAGAGAATACTCAAGATACCCACCTAACTCGTGTCAGAGGCCTTCATGATGACAACCTTCATCGCACACTGGAGTGACCCATATCACGATGGTAGTTTAACATAAGGTCTGGGTGATATGACATTGCCTAGCAATGCTCCCACCTTGTACAAAAGGCATCATGAGGGGCTGATAATATCCGATACACTTGCTTAACTCTCGCAGCAATGATCTTCGAGATGCACTTATAGATGGTGTTGCAACAAGAAGTAGGCCTGTAATCGTGCATAGAACCAGGATTGGGAACCTTAGGCACCAAAGCTATAATTGTACAATTAATCTCGTGAAGCATACTTCCAGATTCAAAAAAGGAACTCACAGCTGCGCAAACATCACTTCCACACGCCCAAGTCGCCTTTGAAAAACGTGAGAAAAACCATTACCCAGGCCGTGAGCTTGAATCATCAATGGAAAATGGCTTCCTTAATCTCCTCATGGGAAATTGTTTTATTCAAAGGTATCCATATGCCGAGGTGACTAATTAAGCCATCCAAGCTATTTAAATACTCTGAGCGTTAATGAGGGTTCATTTAACATAAAATACCTTGAAGTGCCCTTACAAACCTTCCCGCCTCGATGGCAACCTGCCTTCGCCCGCATCCATTCGCCATAGTAATAACCTTTAAAGCACTCCTTGCACACGAGCTTTGACAAATTTTGTGGAAGAAGTTAGTGTTCGACCTCGAAGTTTAAGCCATTGAACTTAGATTTACCAAGAAACCTCCTCACAAGAACGCTAAGTCATGATAATTCTTACAACTCCTCTCATTTTCTCCCCTCAAAGATGGGATTTAGAGGACTCGTTACACAAAGCAGATTGGGCCGGCAAAGTGCCCGTCTGTTTTGCCACAACGCGTCACAAAACCACTAAAAGATCTGAATTCAAGGCTTTAGGTGGCCTTCTTACACTTTTCACTTATGGGTCATTCTGAACATGGGAGTACTAAGACTTCCATAACTCCACGCTTCCTCATAAGCCCAATGAAGTCGGATGATCAGCCCGTAAATTAAAGAATTTGAAAGGGATTAGTTTCGGGCCCCGGACCTGATTTTCCTTCGCACCGGTAACCAAAGCGGGGCAATGATCGATAACCCAGTGCGGAGAACTTCCGTGAATGCATCGGGGGAATATATCTAAGCCGCACTCATTTCAAGGCATCCGTCTAACTTCCTAGCCAGTGAGGTTAACACCCACTCGACTGGCTCATCCAAGTGAACAAAGGCCCCAAGAGCGAACATCCGCAAGCCTCAAGGGAGAACAGCACTCCGTGGAAGTCATTCACGGCCGTGTCATTCACCGTGGTCAGCCGACCTTCCACCGCAAATCCGTGGCATTGAAATCGCCCATAATCATCCAGGGATTTTCGCCAACCAAGGGCTCACACCATAAGAGATGGCGCCAGAGCACTCTTCTGTCCATGTAGTTGTTTGAGGCGTACACTGCCGATAACCAGAGGGAGATGTTGCTTTCCAGCACAGTAATGTGGCAAAGCATAGCTTGGTCCATGGAGTGAATAATATCAATGCTGACCTTCTTAGGGTTTCCACAAATCCGTATTCTACTGAAACAGCATGCTCATAGTTATGGAAAAGCCTCTCCAATTCCTGAAAAGCGAGCTAAAAATTTTGTCCTTGTTAGGTGCTCGCACCCGAGTTTCCAAGAGACAAATAAAATCAAGAGCATGGAACTTTACAAAAGAACGCACTTCTCTTTGCTTGAGGGGGTCGTTCAAGCCCCTTATGTTCCAAGAGGCGAACTTAACCATTGGGAAGATGTGGAGTCCCCCCTATCCCTGGATCCTGCGAATTAGCCGGGCTCCGTTTCTTCAATTCCTCAGCTTCCTCAGAGAGCAGCTCATGAACTGTTCTCATCAACCCTTTTATGTGCCCTCGGAAGTAACAATGGGAGAGGTATCCAAAATCGTTGTTTGCAATAGGGCGCAACAATCTCTTCCTCATTAGGATCCTCTACCTCACTTTGCGCTAGACAAGCAAAGGTGTTGCCATGCAAATTGAGAGGGCGCTAACCCCACAATTTTGCATCATTCACTACGTCTGCCAAAACCAGCTTCTTCATATGCTGGCAGAGCATTATGGATTCGGAATAGTGGGCTTTTCACCACGCATGCTCCAAATTGCCATTCAATCCTTCCTTCTTCATCAATTCTTCCCATTTATCGCCATGCCATCTGCTCCTGCAGAGATTCATGTCACCCGCCATTTCTTCTTAGCTCGACAATTCTAATTGTGTTATGACCAAATAGCTTGCATTCGTAACAACATTGAGCCCAAGGATATTCGATCCTTATGGTAGAATAACCGCGACACCTATCCAGAGCAACTACTGTGGAACTCACAATCAACCCCAACCTCAGTACAAATTCTAGCAAAAGACGCTTGTTTGTTTTCAAAGTGAGGATCAAGGTGTAGCTGATTCCAATAGTGTTGCACGCCCAAGACACGTGTCATTCAAAGATTCCAGAGGAATGTTATAGAACCTGACCCAAATTGGTATAGATGATAATTGGACGTTGAGCATGTCCATTCCAGGCTTCCATGCACGTAATATGAACGGTCTCCCTGCTAAGTGCCATGGTCCAGTATCCATAACCTACCCCGCCTCCGGTCCCCCCGAATCAAGAAGAATAAACCATTCTCGCTTGTTGATATTTCCTAAGATCTCCCTCTTGCCCCAAAGTCCATAGCGTGATCGCACCACCGAAGGAGTCGCCGTCTGCACCGCTTCTTACTAAACACCCCTTCCACATGTCGATGCTCCTATTCACTCGCTCTCTATCGAGGCTTGGCAATTAAGCTTACTCTTCAGCATAATGCGCCTATAGAACTCCGCAACGACTCCCCAAGCTACAGCATAGGACCAAGCTTTTCCAAGACTTTACTGGAGGATCATCAGTCATCTCCATATCAATGGCAGCCGGCCCCATTTGAGAAGTTTGTCTTGCGTAACTAATCTGTCCTCATGTACTGACTAAGGTGATATGGATGGGTGATGGGGTTCTCCTCTCACCGAAGGGGTTCCCACCGATCTCAGCCGCCAATGTTTCAAGCCTCAGATTTAGGAACTTGTTTCGCTTTTAATTATTTTCCTAAATGGGGATTCCAAGCATCCAGATCCTACACAGGCTCAATACCCAAATCCTAGGGTCACTTGATCTTGAGACTTTGGATCTCATGGGTTCTGACACGTGTGACATGTGATCCGCACGTCATTTCATTAATAGCTCGGGCCTACGGGATGCGGGCCACCTCCGGATCGATCTCAAGGTCGCCACTACCACCGATCCGACAAATGCAACATCTCACGTCGCAACATCTTTGGCGAGGTGGCTCAACTCTCGGGCGAGATCGGCCGATTCAGCCAAAGCCTCCTCCTCCGGCGAACGCCTCCGCAGCCGCGAAAGCACCGATGTGGCGCATTCCCCAAGCCCTACGGATCGTTGATTTGGGAGTCTCCTCGCTCTCCTGTTCGCGACTCGATGACGACGTCGCCGTTTGCCAGATCGGTACTGCCGCCAATATTGGCCCGATCGCGAAACTTCCGACGCCAAAGCCAGCCAGATATCATGGGCATGGTACGCGCAAATTTCTCCACATCGGCCCAAACGCCGATTCTGGTTTGTCCATCTCAGATCTACTTGGTTCTGCTCCTCTGAGCTTAGTCCCGGGTAGATCTGATAATGGTATTCACCCCGAGATTTCAATCCTTGGTCTGGATGATGGGGATTCCCCACCGATTCATCTATTGTCGTTCCTAAAGGGTCTGCAAGGCAACGGTGTTTGCCTGCTTTTGGCCAATCTCAAATTCGATCCATTTTGCTTCGTTGAGAATTCGGGTTTCGTGGGTGACTGGTTTCAGATATGGCGTCCGCGCTCTGGATCGCCATAATGGACTGAATAACTGGGCGGCTCCAGGATCGCCGTGGGTACGATTCATCGTTCGCCCTATTCACTGTGTGAGCTGAGACCAGCTGCGTGATGTATTGCCGACATGTCGGTATCGCTTCAAATGGTCCTCCATTTTGTTTCTTTCCACTTGTTTACGTGGGTCTGGATAATTCCACCGCTTTATGTCCGTGGGCCTGGCCGGGTGTGCTCGTTTGACCGCCCGATCGTGACGGAATTGCTTTCGCAACTATGGATTATGTTATGTCGAAGCTCCTTATTCGAGAGTTGATGACTTATGATGTGGAGAGATCTCAAGGCCTATGAGTGGGATGGCTTGGCTTTCTTGCTATCTCCTTGTAAGTGGAGTTTATGCATTTCATTGCTCGACATCGCTTGTGCCCACTTGTGGGCCGTCAGCCATTGCTCTTCCCTTGGATTGGTCTGGTACCTTACATGGTTGTGGGTTGTCTGCAATGATCTTTGGTTGCCTCGCTTGAGCTATTGTGGGCTGGCCTGCTTTTCTCTCCTTGCCCATGTGGCTCGCTTTCGTGGTTGGTTGTTTGTCAGCCCGGTAACGGGGGTCCGGCTTGTCAAGCGATGGTGTCAGGTGCCCCGCCTTCTTCTCGGGGGTAGGCTTTCTCGCTTCCTAGCTTCCCTAGCTTCTGGGGCGTTCACCGGTCGGGTATTTGGTGTCCTGTTGTTTCTGCCATTGCCCCTTTCCTAGTTTTAGTAGAGGTGTCATCTGCTTTTTCTCGGTTTCTCAAATTTGAGTTCTTGTATTGTCATTGGTTGTTGTCAGTTTTCGCCTTTGGAAATAAATTCTACCTATCTAAAAAGGCGTACTGAAAATCTGCACAGTTGAACATACCCATTTTCCCACGGCCCAACCCTTCCTCGCATGCTCTGCCCGCTTACAGGAGAATTGCCAAGACCAGGAGGACTTCGTGAGATCCAGCAATGGAATTGAGCCCACGTGGCGCCACCCGTGACCACCGAGCTCGCCGGCCGAGCCGCTTGTCTTGCCGGGCGCTCAATCTCGATGCCGACTTCAATACGCTCGAGGCCGGCGCTCGCACGCTCCGATGAGTTCCAACGGCCGATCCGAGCTCGCCGCGCCGCCATACGCATCCGCTCGTCAGGCGCAGCCAAGCTTCGCTTCGCCAGAGGCTTATGTCGCCCGATGATGGCTTCAACAAAGACTCGAACCTTTGATCCGCCTAATGGAGACGCCTGAGTCCCCTCCGAGAGGATACAAGATCGATTGAAACCACACCACCTGTGTTCGGGTTTGGGGAGAACACGCCATGAAGTCGTGCGGTTTCGACGCTGTTCCTTGGGAACCCCAAGACTGAGATCCCATCTTTGTGTGGAGGCAGCTCGAAAATGTGACCCCCTCCACCTCAACACCAGACTTCAACACCAGCATCGAGCCGAATTACTTTCAATACGCGTTGACGAACTCGGTTTAATTCTAGGGAGCATTTTTCCTAGTTAAAGTAGAAGTTATTCTTTGTAATTTAGAAAGTTTCTTATCCTAGTTAAAGTAGAAGTCGGGCTTTTGATTAGGGGAAAGTAATGTGGCTATATATACCCCTAATGTAGTCTTTTTGACAATCGCTCAAGTTTAATAATATTTTCGTATTTCTCTTAAGAGTTCTCTCTTGTTCTCTCTTATCTCGGTGGATCTCCCTTGGGACGAGTTCGTGGCTTCTCATACCTAGCGGATTCTCGTGGCGGTCTTGTCCCGCTTTATCAATCAACCCATCCATAGATCAGAGCGCCATTCCATCATCTATCTTGTGTGGATCGTTTCATTAACCCGGTATTTGTGCAAACTCTACTATCCTCACCATCTCATCTTTTCTCTAAACTTTCGTCCATCACGAAAATCTCCAAAATTCGTCCATAACCTATTTTGACCCAAGAAAACTACCCCAAACCCATATTTTGACTTACCTAAACTTCAGGATCATCCATCACGATCCCAACCTTGCATCAAAGGGCATTACATCAACAAATTCTATAATCGATTTTGCTTCTAGTGAGAATTCCTTTTCACTTTCTGGCTTCTTCATAACCAAAGTAGTCGTGATTCAAAAGATCTTTGATTTCTAAATCAAAATTTGACTCGTAGGAACTTTTCCCCTCATTATTCGATATGGTTAGATTCGACTACTTCTTCAACATCCAATCTTAGATTTTGACAAGCAGTTTGTTATCATCGCCTTCTTTGACATGGTTAGATTCGATCAATAATTTATAACATCTTCTTCCTGCCTTCATCTTCCTCAATTAAGGCAAACACTCGGGTTAGACATTCGAATCAATAATATGCCCCAACCTCGTACTCTAAGTCTTTTGACTTAGAAGCCACCTTGTCAAGGCTTCACCTTTACTAGAGGGTGGTAGTTTTCGTATCACTCAGGATTCCAGAATTAGAACCCTCAACAAACCTCTTCATTAGCCACACTCTTAGTTGTAGTAGAGTTTCCATACTTTTAGTCCCAACCTTCAAAGCAAGTTTCATCACATCTGAAGACTATTATATGGATGCAAAAATAACCTTTAGCAATACAGATCTCAAAACCAGTGAATGTAGTGGTGGGCTATGCATATTTCCTGCCTCTTGCAAGTCTCCTTGATAATCAAGCTACAAATCCGTTTAATACTCCTCCACACTAAATCTCGTTGCTTAAAGTTCGAATTTTGAGGTGATGTTCCTATGTAGTTAAAGGGAAGGTACTCCTTTTTTAGTTCTTCTTCATCTTTCCCAAGTTTGAATCTTCTTACCATCTCTTTCACGTTGTCTCTTCATGTTTTTCCCACCAACAAGCATTCTTGCACATCTGTGAGCCACCAACTCACTTCCCTTTTTCACGCCTGGGAATCATAATACCTAAAGACATGCTCCAATTATATAAGCCAATCCAAAATTCATCAGATCCATCCTTCCATCGACTCGGGAATGTTAAATTTTTGGATTGAATCTAAAGCCTTCATCATATAGTTACCATGCCTCTTATAAAAATCTTCATTCCCCGGGTAGTAGTAATCTCATACCTCCCATGATAATCATAGCTCGTACATACATACCTTTAGCTTTCTTTGTGCCCTAAGAAACGCTCGTTGACTAGTACAGCTCCAAAAGTTTCGATAAAAATCATTTTTCCTCCTGGCTAGTGAACACCAAACCGTGACGAGAGATCTTGTCTCTACACAAGCACACCATTCGCTTTATGATCGCCCATCATCCATGAGCTTCTTTGATACCACTTTGATGCGTTGGGACCGTGATGGACATCCCTAAGTTTAGGTAAGTCAAAATATGGGTTTAGGTAGTTTTCTTGGGTCAAAATAGGTTATACGAATTTCGAGATTTTCTAAGTTAAGAAAGGTAAATTTATGGTATATAAGGAAAAGTGTTTGAGAAGTACTTTTAGAAGTATGGAACAAGATTTGGAAAGTTTTAGGTTGAGGTTGAAAATTTGGTTATGTAAAGTTTAGAGAAAATATGAGATGGTGAGGATAGTAGAGTTTGCACAAATACCGGGTTAATGAAACGATCCACACTAGATAGATGATGGAATGAAGGCGCCACAATCAACTATGGATGCTGATTGATAAGTTCTGGCCAAAGACTTCGCCACCAAGGAATCCACCTAGGTATGAGAAGCCACGAACTCGGTCCCTGCTGGAATCCACCCAAGAGATAAGAGAACAAGAGAGAACTCTTAAAAGAGAAATCGAAAATATTATAGAAACTTGAACTGATTGTCAAAAGACTACATTAGGGGTATATATAGCCCCACTTTCTAAATCAAAAAGCAACTTCATTTTAACTAGGAAAAGAAACTTTCTAAATTACAAAGAACAACTCTACTTTAACTAGAAAGAAACTTTACTATCCAAAAAAAGGAAAAAGAAACTTAAATTACAAAGCAACCCTAAAAGAAAACTTAAAATAAATAAAGCAATCTTCCTGGTGGGATAGAATAAAATATTGGAGCAAATATTTCTAAAAGAAATACAACATAATCATAAAACAAATCCTCTAGAAGATCCTATGGCAAGTCTTTCTAAAATCAATATGGCGGTTCCACATCAGGGGTTTGTCCGAGTCTCGGACTATTTTTAATGCCTTCCAAGGCCCAAATGATCCAAAAAAGCGAGTTTCTACATGTATTCAATGCGTCTTGACCTCCTCTAACTAATTCTTCCAATAATTGTACGACTCCCAATGCAAATGCAGGTTTATAGAAGCTCCCGCATCAATTGCTTCACCTGGTTGCCTCGGGCCTGGCCTGGCCGGGTAAGCATTGGGTTTCTCCGCTCCCAGGAGGTGGGCGTGAGTTTGGCTTTTTTTGTCCCCGCTGTTGTTAGCTGCTTCTGCCGTCGCTTTTCCTATGATTTGTGAGGCCGGGTCCGTTTTTTCTTTCCTTTCAGCTCCCCGGGCTCGTATCTTTGGTTGTAGGCTTTGCTTTTTGGTAATAAATCGAATTATTCAAAAATGAAGAAAGGAAACTAACATACTTTTTCCTAAATTAACACACTAAAAAAATATCCATGATGCAGCCCCACCTTATAGAATCATAAGCCTTCTTGAGATCAATCTTGAGGGCACATCTTCGGGAGGCCCGCACTGGTATCACTCCTTCATCAACTCCCGAGTGAGGAGGATGCGGGCCGATGCTACACCATGCACAAAGGTCAAGGCCTAAGGTGGTGATTGTCCGGAAAGCACCACTTAACACTCGCCATAATGGTTAATCTTCAAATACATTTTGTGAGGTATTACAACATGAGATGGGCCTATAACGGCGCAAAGAGTCGGGTTAGGAACTTTAGAACTGTGGCTAAGTGATAGTGTACCTGATATCACTGGGCATGCACCCAAAAACCCAAGAAACCCGCCACCACATCACACACCTCATTTCCAACAATGTTCTCGTGAGCCCTCTTGAAATAGGGAAGAGAAACCATTGTATGGAAAATCAAAGCACACAAGATCCGTGATGCTAGAGCATTTACAAATGCCAATATTGGGAATTAATTCCACTTTGGAAAATTAGACTGGGAGGTTTGAAACCTCGTGGAAACACCCAATATATTTCTATTTCAAGTGTTTTGAGTTTTATTTCTATTTTGATTTGGAGCTGGTTTATTTTAGAAACATTTGCTCTCAAGTCAGCAAGAGTTGCTTTATTTAATTTAGAAAGTCTCTGTTTTTTCTGGGCTAAATGGGAGTTGCTATTTCTTTTGAAAAGGTTAGCTTCCGCCTATGATGATTTGCAATGATTTGCCTATTTTAAGCTGATTTTGTCAGAGATTTGGAGATGATTTGTTCTAGATTTGTCACGATTTGTTCCGCATTTGCCGCAATTCTATTACCAAGCCTTGTCCTAAAATTATATAGTTTCTTTTTTCTCCTTTCATGGATATTTTTAGTGTGTAGTAGTTTAGAAAAAGTATAAGGTTTCCTTTCTTGTTTTGGCCAAATATTTACTTTCCTTGTGGCTGAATATTTAGTTTCTATTCTTCTTCATTTTTTCAGCCTATTTAAAGGTTTGTTATCCTCCTTGTATTCTTCAAGCTTTAAAGCATTAATAAAAATCGAGAGTATAAATTTCTGAGTTCTTTAAAGAACTCCTTGAACTTATCATTCCTCGTGGCGTTCAACAAGACTATCAATCGATCTCCATCACCGGGACAGGGCTCCTCACATATAATCAAGGTTCTTGAGCCCATATAAGCAATCCGGGCCGGCGTCATCCATCCAAGCCAACATTAGCGTGCTTCTTCCGAGCCAATTCGAATCACGGGTCTCTCACAAGTTGATCGGTTCAGATCACATCTTCCAAAAATTCCGAGTCATCGTAATCGAAACATGAACAATTGATTCCTCATGGGTTATCCCCGCTATTTGTAACGTCCAGTGCTCGTAGGACTGTGCCAAACCACCCATGTGGTATCAATAGCCGACTTATGTCACCGCCCAAAACCGGAGCTTTTAAATGGTTAATGACCCCGTCATAGGTTCCTAGTCTCGCCTGAGCCATTCTCCAACGTAGTGGAATTGATAGAATTCCTCGAGTTCCTATTCGACCGGCCAGGAAGAAATTAGAATTCTCGTCTCCCCAAATTTTGCTGTTAAATTGATTTTGTTTCGTAAAAACCCTCAAGAAGAGCCGTCATGGAAAATCCTCAAACACACCTTCTCATTTTCCACCAGACCAGGGTCATTTGGGTTACCTAAAAGAGCAATTAAGCATAGAAGGGCTCTCCCCACGCCCACAACCTTCTCGAATATTAGCAAACGCATGAAAATTGAAAGCTTTTAGGCGAGTTTTCACACTTCTAAGCTTCCGGGTCAGCCTGTACATGGGAGTTCCATAGACTTCAATATTCCAAGACTTTTAAATAAGACTGCTGAAATGTAGGATGGTCAACCCGTGGTTAAAAATTTAAAGGGATAAATTTCTTCTTAAGGCTAGGTCCAAGCAATTATTGAGAGGTTAACAATCGGGCAAATGGTTAGACAACCTCGGTTTAAAATTCTATCACAAGCCCGAACGTGGTCCAAGGAGCATTCATTCTTAAAGGAACGATCCAACTTCCTAGCTATGAATTGGTCACCAGCACGGCGATTCATCCATGTGAACATAGGCCCCAGGAAAGGCATATTAGCAAGCTCCAAATTGAAAAGGCATTCATGGAACTCTTCCACGGGCAGACAAGATCATTAACCCCATTCTTTCACAAGAAAACTGTCAGGTTGGAAGTCTCCCACCAAGAACCAAGGGAGAACCCACAAGACGCAGACACCAAGCAGTGTGATGACTCCATAGCACTCTCTTGTCAATCAAGTTATTCGAGGCATAACATGAACTAAGAAGGAGCTTATTAATTTCGGTAAATGTAATGTAACACAAAATGGCTTGGTCTGTACAATGTAAAGCATCATAGCTAACAACACTAGTGTTCCAACACACCCAAATCCTACCAAGCAATGCATGATCATAATTATGGAGCAAATCTCAATGTGTAAAGGATGGGGAGGTGCGCGTGATTCTATCCATATTAGAAGCTTTAACTCGAGTCTCCAAGATGCAGACAACGCTAAGGGAGTGGCTCTTAACAAAGGACCTTATTTCTTTTTCTTTTAGGGGGTCATTCAGTCCCCTAATATTCCAAGCAGCTAACTTAATCATGGGAAACGGCTACACTACTGACATCCACATGCTTGGGATCAAGAATTCTTCTTTTTTCGTCTCTTGAGTTTGCTCTTGGATAGAGGTAGAGGCATAGGAGAGTAGTCCAATTCATCAATTCTCCTGACCTATTTAAAATGTATCACAATTGGGCGATGTATCGGAAAAATCTTCTGTATCTGGGATCATGTAACTAGTAGAGGCCAAGACCCCTACACCTTCTATCGGGGCTATAGCTTATTTTTTTGGATAATTATCGGGGCTATAGCTTAGCTAAGTGCAAGACATTCAAAAGTGTTGTCGTAGTGACAGAGGTTTCTCCCCATTCACCTTGAAAACTGGCTCTTAACTGAGATAACCCGGAGGGCTATGCTCTAGTGTTCACTACTATCAATGATACCTCGACGCCCATCCTAATCCTCGATCTGTCGAGATCCTCAGGAATCCTAGTTTTGAATTAGCCATTGTTCCTTTCCATCGGGCATGCCCAACCCAATCGTAGCTCGAGATACTGTGCTATCAGAGCCATTTAGCAGCTTGTTGCCTGTAGATAGGGGCAAGTGAAGGTTTTGAGGTCTAAAACCTATGGCAACTCGTGGAGGAAACCAAGGAGTGTTCGGGATTCTAACCGCGCGACCCCGCCATTTTCAGTCCGGGAGCGCAACTTTGGGAATTCACTGCTCCAAATTCACCTCAACGCAAATCCCAGCAGCGGTTGGTCTTAGGACCTGCTAAGATGTAGTGGTTTCCCAATTGCACTTGCAATGTAGCCAAGGCAGGTGTTTGTCCAATATTCAAGTTGAATGTTATAAAATTTTACCCAGATAGGCAGAGAAGTGAGCTGGATGTTGAGCATCTCCATACTTGGCTGCCATACTCGAAGGATAATTAGTCTCCCAGCAATATACCATGGACCGGACTCCATTACCCAATCCCATGCATCCATGTCACTGAACCTGAACAAATCCAGCCCATAATCAGTTCGCGCTCTAAGGTTATTGAATAAAGTCGCTGATCAAAGAACGTCTGCTTTAAAAAACCCTTCCACACACTTTGACACCTCACTGGGGGGTGCACGCGAATCCATCCACACGCTTCGTGAGCGAAGAAACTAATCAGGATTTAGTTCTGATAAAGGGTCGGAAAAAGTGTCTTCCAACTGGGAGAGAATCGCGGGTCCCATTCACTCCGCCGCCCGCTCACCTCACGACACACACCAGATGCCCCGCATTCTTCCCGCCACCTGACCGCCCGCCGCTTCAAGCCATGACCCGCGATTCGTGCCGCCCAAAACTGATGGGAGCAACGTGGATGTGAAGCTTACACCCTCACTTGCCACTTCCGGCCACAACCATCCAACCTCTTCGAGAATCCCCATCATTGAGGACGATCTTAGCAACTCCTCGCCTACCCTCCCGCATGAGGGGCTTTCATTAATAGTGGTGTGCTCTGCATACTGAGAGCATTTGAGTGAGGACTCCGTCGCAGAGAGAAATCGGGTCGCTTCGATCTCACCACTCCGCCGGACAAGAGGCCTGGGATCCGTCTCCACGACTCCCATGTCAGTGGTCTCACTCTCACCGTTCCCACCATCTGATGGCCGCATCCCCGAAAGCCGCGCTGAGTCCCCTCCATGTCGTCCACCATCACGTGACTGCCGCATTCTAAAGGCCGACCGGAGTTCACGCTCCGTCATCGAGAGAGGACCCCTCTCTCACGCCACAGACTTCGGGATTCCTAACCAGAAACCCGATCCATAATTGGTCAAAGAGCCTAGATCTTTTCTTCCAACAATGGGATATTGTGTCGCTCTACACCCTACCTTCGCAGCCATCTTATACATTTCACGGAGAATTGGGTTTTTTCGACAACCCAAAGCCGGAGAGAATCTCTGGTTTTTATATTTCCTTTTTCCTCTTTACAAAGGCTTGTTACTTACATTCCGAAGTTTTAAGCATTTATAAAATTATAGTTTAAATTTCTCTTTGGTTCTTAAAAGAACTCTTGAACTTATCGTTATTCCATGGAGTTCACTCAGACTTATCAATCTGATCTCCATCACCGATCAGGGCATCCTCATATACCGTTCTTGCTTCTTTATAAGCAACCGGTCGAGGTCTTCCATCCAAGCCAAATACTGTGAGCTGTTTCTCCAGCGCTAAACCACGCCTGGCCCCTACAAGCTGATGGGGTTCGATCGGGCTTTAGCATATTTTTTGTCCTCACCCATGCTGAGTCTCTGCCTTCCCATGGAGTCCGTTTAACAAATTGGCTCTTCTTTTACATATAGATTACATGCCTTATATAGGTAAAGGAGATAAATCCAAAGGGGTTAATGGATTAAAACCATATACAATCTCAAAAGGCCAAAATTTAGTGGCATAATGTGTAGTACGATTATAAGCAAACTCAACATGTGGGAAACAATCTTCCCATGTGGCAATCACTACCTTGGTCTAACCATCAGTTTGTGGATGACAAGTAGTAGAAAACAATAACTTGGTCTCCTAATCTCACCACAAGGTCTTCCAAAAGTACCTAAGAAATTTTCATCTCTATCCGAAACAATTGTCCGCATACCATGCAGGCTCCCACAAACTCCCAAAGAATAGCCGCCTCACATGAGAAGCATCATCCGTTTTGTGGCATGATATAAAATGAGCCATCTTGGAAAACCTATCCACAACCACAAAAAAGAATCCCTACCATGTCTAGTCCTAGGCAAACCTATTTGGGGTTTCGCTTGTGTGGCATGTGGGTTGTATTGGTTTGGAGCCACAATATCGTGATTTTGTTTCAGTCATGTTCTTTCCTATGTTTTTTAGGGGAGTGTGCCATTCGCTTTTTCGTTTTTTTTTTAGTGGCCCGTGGCTTCTTGTATTGTATTGATTGTTGTTGCTTTGGCCTGAAATAAATTCTTACTTATCCAAAAAAACCTAACATAGCACATTGTTATCAACCCTAAGGTTCACTAGGAATAGGAAGTGGTGTGTAAAAGCCATGGAGTTGCACTCGAGATTTAGCTTGTCTACATGTGATACACCTCCCACAAATCCTCTCAACATCCCGTCATGTGAGGCCACAGTTTAAAAATTGTCTTGCAAACCCTAAAAGTCTTGGCTACCAAAATGTCCCATCAATCCTCAACCATGAGAGCGACTCACTAACGATGAGAATCAAAGCACAAAGGATTCGGATGCAAGAGCTTTTACAACATATTGGGGAGACCTACTTACTTATTAAAATTCAAATTGTGGAGGATATGACACCTTGGAGACACTTAATATACCTCTATTTCTAAGTGTTTTGAGTTTTATTACTATTTTGATTTGGAGTTGTTTTATCTTAGAAATATTTGTTCTCCTAGTCAAAGTAGAAGTTGCTTCAATCAAATAGGAGTTTTTATTTCCTTTAGATGGTTATTTTATATATATAATGTGATATAATGAGAGATCGTTATTTCATACATACATAAATATGATTTGAATGGATATTAAATATCCCATCGAAAATAAGTATATGAAATGTGTTTTACAGATAATTGGATTTAGTGGTCTGCATCCCCGAGTCCCGTCCTACTATCATGTGACACCCCAAAACCTGTATTCCCGCTGACCAATCACTAACCCATTTAAACTGGTGTGGCCTTGCTATCATGAGACCCATACTTGAGCAAATGACCCATATGCGAGATCTGTAAACACCAAACATTGGGAATTCATTCTAATTATTGAAGAATTGGATGGAGGTCAAGACGCATCAATACATGTGAAAATCTTTTTGACCTCATTTAAAATCTTGAAAAAAAATGTATTTTACTTCGACAAACCCCTCGACGTGGAGCCGCTATATTTATTTTAGAAAGCTCGCTTTATTTATTTTAGAAAGTTTGCTTTATTTATCTTAGAAAAAGTTTGTTTTATTTATTTTAGAAAGTTTGCTTTATTATTTTTAGAAGATTTGTTTCATTTATTTAAAAGTTTTCTTTTAGAGTTACTTTTACTTAGAAGTTTCTTTCCTAGTTAAAGTAGAAGTTGTTTTTGTAATTTAGAAAGTTTCTTTCCATAAGTAGAAGTTGCTTTTTTGATTTAGAAAGTATGGGGCTATATATACTTCAATGTAGTCTTGAAAATAAGTTCAAGTTTAATAATATTTTCGTATTTCTTTTAAGAGTTCTCGTTTCTCTTATCTCAAAGATTCCCTGGACAGTTCGGCTTCACAATTTGTGGTGATTCCTTGGCATGTCTAGTCCGTTTACTAACTAACTCATCCATAGTTGATTTGTGGCGCCTTCACTCCATCATTGATCTTGTGTGGATCGCTTCATTAAACCTAGGGCAACCACTCTTGTGCAAACTCTACTCTCTCGCTATCTCACTTTTCTGAACCTTCCATAACCAAATCTTTCAACCTCAACCCAAAACTTTCCAAATCTTGTTCCATACTAACAAAACCTTCCTAAAATACCCTTCCCTATATACCATAAATTCACCTTTCTTAACTTAGAAATCTCCAAAATTCGTCCATAACTCATTTTTGCCCAAAGAAAACTACCCTAAACCCATATTTTGACTTCACCTAAACTGGATCAGATCCATCACGGTCCCAACCTTGCACAAAGTGGCATCGTGAGCTCGATCGATGGTCGATCATAAACTAAACTGTGCTTGATGCCAGAGACAAGATCTCAGATACCGCTTCAGTCGTCAGCCAAGGAGTGAAAATATGATTTTATGAAGAGCTTTGCACTCTAGTCAACTTAGAACGCTTCTTGGGGCACAAGAAAGCCAAAGGTATGTCCGCACGAGACCATGATTATCATGGAGGCATGATTGCCACAATGTAATGAAGATTACTATAAGAGGCATGGTGGTAACTATGATGAAGGCTTTAGATTCAATCCAAAATTTAAACATTCCGTAATCTGAAGTGGAAGGATGGATCCTCGATGAATTTTGGATTGGCTTAATATGGTGGAGCATTTGAGTATTATGATTCCCCAACGTGAAAAAGTGAAGTTGGTGGCTGCTGGAAGATGTAAGAATGCTTCTATTTGGTGGAAAACATACAGACACCCAAAGAGATGGTAAAAAGAAAGATAACTGGGGAAAGATGAAGAAAGAACTAAAAAGGAAGTACTTTTTAACTAATGCCAAGATATCTTACCCCCAAAATTTGTCCTTAAGCAATGAGATTTGAGGCATTCGCTAAGTTTGTAAATCCTTAATAACAAAGAGACTTGCAAAGAGGCCGAGGGTATGCATAGCCCACCACTACATTGTCAAGTTTGAGATCTAGCATTAGAGTTATTTTTTGCAAACTATATAATAGTCTTCAAGATGTGATAAACTTGTTTGAAAGTCAGACTAAAAAAGGTGAAATCCCCACTACAACCAAGAGTGTGCAATGAAGGCTTGTTGAGGGCTCCACTGAATCCTAGCAGGAAAACCACCACACCTCTAAGTAAAGAGTGAAGCACTACAAGAATTGGCTCGTCATGATCGTGTTTTGCCATGGTCGCGCTGTTGATTCCTCGAATGTCCTAACCAAAAAAAGCGCTTTGTTTAATCGAGAAAGATGAAGCCAAGGAAGAAGATGTTGGAACAAGTGATCAATCTAAACTACAGTCCAAGAAGATGAGGAGAAAGAGTTCTCACGCCAGCCTGATTTAGAAATCAAAGATGTTTCGTATTTAATTTTACTTTTGGTTGTTGAAGAAACCGAAAGTGAAAAGGAATTCTCAATGAAGCAAAATCAGATTATAGAATTTATTACATGTAATGCCCAAGAAATACTTTTACATGTTTCACCATGTAGGGTATTCAACATCAACACCTCATACTGTGTTTGGTTTTTCTAATAAGCTAGCCTCTATGAAGAGCCCTAAGGAGCATGAAGAGCTTGAAACACAAGTTGATAATTTTCTCGACAAAGGGCTTGTTCATGAGAGTGAAACTTCCTATGTGGTCCCAATTATGTCAAGTACATGAAAAGATGGATTCGAGTATGTTTTGATTGCCAAGCCAAACAACATTTTTATTCATGATAAGCAGATTCAACAAAGTGGCAAAGAGTAGAACAATATGAAAGACAAGCATATGGAAGGTTACTCAACGCATCGTATTTGATCCTGTGAGGATGGATTCTACTTACACATGATAAAAGAGAGGTGTTCCATTTTATCAAAGAGAGGTGTTCCAAGTCGTGGCACAAGAATAGATGGTTCTTCCAAGATTATTAAGAAGACTGGCAAAGAATGCTTATAAGGTTAAATTGTCCTGATTCTAAAATATCTTGCCTACATTCAAGGTTAAGGATTTGAGGCATTATCATGGTGAAGACTTGAGGACAAGTCTTTTTCCCAACTATAAAATTTGACGCAGGAGCACCGTAAAACACACCAAACATCGTAATTCAGCCCTAATTATTGAAGACATCTGATCGGGAGGTCAAGACGACAACATGTGAAAACTCTTTGGATCTGCCTGGGCCTTGAAGGCAAAAACGTGGTCGACTTGGACAAACCCCCGATGGAGCGCTATATTTATTTTAGGAATTATTTTTATTTATTTTAGAAAGCTCGCTTTATTTATCTTAGAAAGTTTGCTTTATTTATTTTAGAAAGTTTGCTTTATTATTTAGAAGATTTGCTTTATTTATTTTAGAAAGTTTTCTTTTAGGGAGTTGCTTTTTGTAATTTAGAAAGTTTCTTTTCCTAGTTAAAGTAGAAGCGTTTGTAATTTAGGAAAGTTTTTCTTAGTTAAAGTAGAAGGTTTTTTGATTTAGAAAGCATGGGGCCATATATACCCCCTAATGTAGTCTTTTTGAAAATAAAGTCATTTAATAATATTTTCGCATTTTCAAGAGTTCTTGTTCTCTTATCTCTTGGGTGGATCTCTTAGACGGCAGTTCGTGGGCTTTCTCATACCTAGGTGGATTCCTGGTGGCGGCTTTGTCCGCTTATCAATCAACTCGCCCATAGTTGATTGTGTGCCTTCACTCCATCATTGATCTTTGTGTGGACTGCTTTCATTAAACCGGTAAGTAACCACTCTTGTGCAAACTCTACTCTCCTCGCCATCTCATCTTTTCTTTAAACTTTCCATAACCAAATTTTCAACCTCAACCCAAAACTTTCCAAATCTTGTTCTATACTACCAAAACCTTCCTAAAATACCCCTTTCCCTTATATACCATAAATTCACCTTTCTTAACTTAGAAAATCTCCAAAAATTCGTCCATAACCTATTTTGCCTGAAGAAAACTACCCCCAAAAACCCATATTTTGACTTACCTAAACTTCTGATTCATCACGGTCCCAACCTTGTACTCAATAGGGCCCATCATCCATACTGGTCCATAGCTACCATATAAGACTATTACATTTCTATAGATCCAAGAGTTATTACATCACTCTTAATACAAAACATATATTAAAACTAGTTCGGCCACAGTCCGGCCAGCTTGATAATCCCGACCTCTAAGGAGCGCCATCTGCTTGTACCTGAAAGGGGGTCCCACGACGGGGTGAGCTAACTCCCGGTAGAGATAAATCCTACAAGGGCTATTCCCCACCTAGGTGCACATGCAAATGATCATTTCGTAGTCAAACCAACAACCAATCCACAAGGCATACATAGTCATTCTATCATGGAAAAATCTACATGCATGTATGAGACGACACTCTATTAAGCCCCAAGTACCGAGTCACCTCCGACCACCACACCCAATGTGCAAAAGTTAATGGGAATCGATACCGAGTCGGGCCCCGACCCCATCTCACAACCCGTCTATGTGATATTTATTTAATCGCTTCGTGTCTTTCTTTGGGGCAACAATCCGGGGTCTCACTGGCTGGCTTCCTCAATCACCCACCGATATTTTTCGGTCTTTCGCTGTGGATACCGCTTCCAACCAGGTTTTCAAGCTTTTGCCACTGGAGGGGGTATCTATCTCGCTACTTGCTACACTAGACACATTTCATTTTCCATTTTCTACTTAGCACCGTGGAACTCCACCGATCCCGGTCCCATTCCCAAGCCCACACGATTCAACACCTCAAACGTAGTGCCAAAATCGCACCATGTACACACTCTCATGTAATGTGGTGTTACCGTACACCAATGTAATGCAATTTAAAGCATCGTATCACAAACCCATGACCAATGTATGAAGACTCTCATAGCGGACATTCTCCTACACCGTACACTATGTGTGTGTGCCATGAACACTCACATGTCTAATGCACAATATTTCATATATTTAACAAATATGCGCTATGTTAATATTCCATATGTTCAAATCAAGACATCACATAAGCATGCACTACATCTTTATCATTCATTCAATCATGTCAACACATCATTCGCTGTATTAAAATAATTCCAACCATTTAAGCAAGTAATGCCATAATTCACATATTCGTCGAGACATAGTATGTCTATACAACCCAATGCATATAATTATTTCCATCTTTATCACACATATATCACATAATTTCACATATTCAAAGATGTTATTCAATTTATGGCAATAACACATTAGCCATTCTCGACTCATAACCAATCATTTGGCCTCTAAATAACTGACTTAGTTCGTAAAGTCTAGTTTCTTTTCAATACCAATAATAAAAATCCAACACGCATTCCCTACTGTAGCCACATGCAATCCCAAGCATTGGTTACAAACCTGCTCGAAACGTTCCGAACTAGAACTTAACCATTCCTCAACTATCCGTGACTCCAGTCAATGTTCACTGCCACATTTATTGAAAACTTTACCTATTAAATTAGACTCAAAGAGCTTTCATTGAGTCCAAGAACACGCCGACCTGAGTTCTGACGAGAGTTAGTGGCCGCCCAAAAGTTGATAAGCCTGGTTCACAAGGGTGTGCGGAAATTTGGGCACACCCCTGTTTGCCATTCTACTCGGGATTTTGCTGTTTGGAAACACACCAAAACCCTATGAAACCGGTCTTTGACCATCACACAATCACAAACAAACCACACATCATACAAATTCGCCCGAAACCCGAACTTAAACCCGGTAGAGGCCATTACACGCCCTACGTAAAAGAACCGTGGAAGGGTAAGGAGGAAACCTACCTCTTGTAGCGCAGCTCCTGCTCTTCGCGTCCGGCCCAGCTCACCCACCGACACTCCCTCCCTTCCTCCTCTTCCTTTCCCCTCTCTCTCCTTTTCTTTTTTTCCTCTCTTTCTTCTTTTCCTTTCTTTTCTTTTCCTCCCTTTCTCCTTTCCATTCTCCCTCTTCCTTCCTCCTTTCTTTCTTCTCTCTCTTCCTCCTCCTTTCTCCTCATTGCTCCGAACTGAAGTTGCTAAGCTCTCCACAAACTGAATTTGAACCCCTATTTATAGGATTCAAAAGGGCCATGCATGATGACACATGGCATGGCATGGCATGCCATATGTCACACACATGGCTTGCCATAAATGCCACACGCATGCCTTGCCATGCATCAGATACGTGGCTTCAAGAGCAAACACCACATGGCTTGCCATGTGTCACCCACATGGTTTGCCATGTGTCATCCACATCTCGCCATGTGTGGCCTGACACCCGTTTTCTCGAAATGCGTGAAATTTTGACTATCTTGGAATTTAACGAAATTCAACAGGGTAGCTAGATTTCTTGAGACGATTCCAACGGTGCAATCCGTTTTGCCATCCAAGATCTAGAAAAATCTAAACTTTTCTTTGGACTATTCCGATAAACTACAGCTTTGCCCCTTTAACTAAAAATTCAAATTTAAAATTTTCACTGTTTACACTCTCCCCACCTTAAAATAATTTGGCTATGAAATTTTCGCATACATACATTCAAACACATGCATACGCAAATGTTCATTTGGTAAATATTAATGACCGGAAAACGCACCTTCCGTAGAACAAGAAGGGATAGCTGACGCAAGACGCAGTCTCGGCGCGCCTCCCATGTCGCTCTCCGACTTCTGTTGCCACAACACCTTTATAGGCCTCACTGGCCTTGCCACGCAAAACCCGCCCCAAGATGATTCAAGGCTGTCCTCTCGACAGGTCCCATCCGCGCATCAACAAGTCGCCCCAATCCACTATATGAGTTGATCCGGAGGTGTACTTCGGAGCATAGGGACATGAAATAATTCATGAACGCCGATAAACCCTACGGCAACGCTAACCGATACAAGAATCGCAATTTCACCCGCTCGAGTACTCGGCGGGTCCATTCCTCGCGACAACTTCCTCGCGAATCCGATCACTCTCTCTTAGGCATCACCAATACACATGATCACCCGCCCCAACTATAGAGGTTGTCGTCAAATGATATCGCCAGAACTCTTATGCCTGCGCTTCTCCGAGCAAAGAAGGAGACGCTTCCCCATTTCCTATACCCACCTCGAGAGGTGTCTCTAATCAAACTGACTAGTGATGAGCTCTCTCCCACCTCTCGCCCGTCAACATATCTGGCGATCGACATGGCCTCTCCCGTGAGAGCCTCATAGGGTGCCATCCGAATACCGCCCGATAATCAAGGGTCAGCGAACTCTACCCAGGCAAGTAGCCTCCTCCCAACTACCCTCGCAGATTCAGTGACGATGCTTCGTGTAGTGATGTCCTCTAAAATCGAATAGTCTCAAGCGATTGACCATCCATTTGAGGATGAAAAGCGATACTCACGACAGCTATGTCCCCATGGCCTTTTACAAAACTCTTCCGTAGTCAGAACCGGATCCTAATCCGACACGGTGGAGACTGAACTCCACAAAGATTCAGATTATCTCCCCGTGATAGTAGACAACTCAGAATTCCTCCAATGTGAAGGTCATTCGTACCATGTAAAAATATGTCGATTTGGTGAGTTTGGCCCACTATAACCCACACACCGCATCATGCCCGCGATGTCCGGCAAGTGAGTCACAAAGTCCATTCTGATGTGCTCCCCGACTTCCACTTTCATTCCAATGGTCGAGTAGCCTGTGGGCCTCGGGTGTCGTAATGAAAAGGTGAAAGCTGCTCTTAATCGAGGCACCGGGTTCTTAGCTCAACCAATTCTACGTAAAGCAATATGTGATCTTTAGTGATGTTGCTAAATGGACACCTGATGTGTCCTTACAAAGGATAGAGTGGCGCTTATGCTTCAAGGCAATTGAAGTGATGCGCATAACCCGAACACACCAAACATTGAATCAGCCCCCAATTATTGAAGAATTGACTGGGAGGTCAAGACGCATTGAATACATGTGAAAACTCCTTTTGGACCTCATTTGGGCCTTGGAAGCAAAAAACTGTGGTCGATTTGGACAAACCCCCCCGATGTGGAGTCGCTATATTTATTTTAGAAAGTTTCATAGAAAGCTCGCTTTATTTATCTTAGAAAGTTTCGCTTTATTTATTTTAGAAAGTTTGCTTATTTATTTTAGGAAGATTTGCTTTTATTTATTTTAGAAAGTTTTCTTTTGTTGCTTTTTGTAATTTAGAAAGTTTCTTTCCTAGTTAAAGTAGGTAGTTGTTTTTTGTAATTAGAGTTTCTTTTCCTTCTAGTTAAAGTAGAAGTTTTTGATTTAGAAAGTATGGGGCTATATATACCCCTAATGTAGTCTTTTTGAAAATCTGAAGCCTGGGTTAATAATATTTCTTATTTCTTTGGGTTATTCTCTCGTTTCTTATCTCAGGATTCCTTGGGGACGCAGTTCGTGGCTTCATACCTAGGTGGATTCCTTGGTGGCGAAGTCTTTGTCCTGGCTTATCAATCATAACCCGTCCATAGTTGATTGTGGCGCCTTCTACTTCATCATCCATCTTGTGTGGATCGCTTCTGGCTTAAACCTAGTAGTAAATTCACTCTTGTGCAAACTTCTACTCTTCCATCACCATCTCATCTTTTCTCTAAACTTTCCATAACCATATTTTCAACCTCAACCCAAAACTTTCCAAATCTTGTTCCATACTACCAAAACCCTTCCTAAAAATACTCCCTTTCCCCTTATATCACCATAACCACCTTCTTAACTTAGAAAATCTCCAAAATTTGTCCATGCACCCATTTCGCCCAAGAAAACTACCCCAACCCCCATATTTTGACTTACCTAAACTTCCTGATCAATCCATCACGGTCCCAACCTCAGATCAAAGTGGTATCAGAGCCCATGGATTGATGGTTGACTCATGTCGAATCCAGTAAGCTTGATGCTGTAGACAAGATCTCTGATATGGTTTGAGTCGCTCACTAGCCAAGGAGGAAAATATGATTTTATGAAAGAAGCTGTTCTCTAGTCAATCCTCGGGGTTGTTTCGGGGCACAAGAAAGCTAAAGGTATGTATGTACGAGACTGTGATTATCATGGGAGGTATGATTACTACTACCAGAATGAAGATTACTATAAGAGGCCTGGTAACTATGATGAAGGCGTTAGATTCAATCCAAAATTTAACATTCCGCACTGATGGAAGGATGGATCCTCGATGAATTTTTGGATTGGCTTAATATGGTGGAACATGCGTTCTTGAGTATTATGACTCTGAACGTAAAAGTGAAGTTGGTGGCTGTCAGCAAAGATGTGCAAGAATGCTTCTATTTGTGGAAAACATGAAGAGACAACGTGAAAGAGATAAAAAAGAAGATTCAAACTGGGGAAAGATGAAGAAATAACTAAAAGGAAGTATCCGCTCTCAACGATTGCTGAAGAGTACTCCATCTGTGTTCCAATCTTACAACAGATTGATGAGAGTGACTTCGCTGAAGTTTGAAACTGATTATCAAAAAGAGACTATATGAAATAGTGAGCACGGTTCACCACTGTTATCAAATGTTTAGATCTGCATATTGTTTGAAGTTGTTTTTTTTAAAATCCATATAATAGTCTTCAAGATGCGATGAAACTTGCTTGGTCGGGACTAAAAAGCATGGAAACTCTACTTCAACAAAGAGCGGGCTAATGAAGGGCTTGTTTAGGGTTCAATTCTCGAATCCTAGTATAATTAAAACTACCAACACTCATAAAAGATGGCCACCGCAAGAATTTAAAACCAGTCAAAGACGTTTATGCCGTTATCAAAGATATCATTCTAATGTCCAACTCCGTACATCGCTTTGTTCGGAGAAGACTTGCCAAGAAGAAGATTTTTAATAATGACTGAATCTCAAATCATAACCGTATGATTTAGTTAGAATGAATCACTTCGATCGCACCCAAGTTTCGTCATTGGAAGAACATCTCAATCAGACATCCAAGATAGATGATAAGAGTTCACTGAATGCAAATTTCACAGATACTTAGAAATCAAAGATGTTTCAGATAAGATGACTTTTGGTTGTTGAATAGCCGAAAGTGAAAAGGAATTCTCACAAGAAGCAAAATCGATTATAGAATTTGTCGATGTAATGCTCGAAGAAATACCATACGTTTTCATCTTTCTACAGGGGTGAGCCCAACATCAATAGATCTCACAAACAAAGCTTTTCATGCGTTTTTCCATTTGCTGCACTTCTTGTGAAGTAGTATTTCTTATATACATGAAGAGTTGTCGATGTTGATACTTCTTCATAAATAGTTCAACTGGTAGAGTGAAAATTTCCCTATGGTTCAATATGTTTGGTATGAAAAGATGGATCTCGGGAGTAGGTAAAGTTTGAATGCTGGTTTCAATAACATTTTTATTCATGAGGAAGCAAGATTCAACAAAGGGCAAAGAGTGGAACAATATGAAAGACAAGTATACGGTTGTTATCACGACCGGTATTTGATCCAGAGGATGGATTCGACACACATGATAAAAGAGAGGTGTTCCGTACTTATCCAAAAAAAAAAAAAAAGAGAGTTCAAGTTAAAATAAAGTATTATGATTGGTTCTTCCATTAGCTAAGAAGAATCATAGTAATGCTTCATGTTAGCCTGGTCCGGTGAATTCGCACATCTGCGCCGCGATTCTGGCGTTGGTGATTCGGTGCCTTATCATGGTGAAGACTCGGTGACGTTCTTTTTCCCCAACCAGGTGGGCCTTCGATGCAGGAGCATCCGTAAACACACCAAACATTGGGAATTCAGCCCAATTATTGAAGAATTGGATTGGGGAGGTCAAGACGCATTGAATACATGTGAAAACCTTTTGACCCTGCATTGGCCTTGGGGCAAAAAAACGTGGTCAGACTTGACAAACTCGATGTGGTCGCCATATTTATTTTAGAAAGCTTGCTTTAGAAAGTTTCTGCTTTATTTATCTTAGAAAGTTTTGGCTTTATTTATTTTTAGAAAAGTTTGCTTTATTTATTTTAGGAAGATTTGCTTTATTTATTTGTGTTTTCTTGTGGAGTAAGCTTTTGCAATTTAGAAAGTTTCTTTTCCTAGTTAAAGTAGTTGTTTTTTGCAATTTAGAAAGTTTCTTTCCTAGTTAAGTAGAAGGTTTTTTGATTTAGAGAAAGGCAGTTTATATATACCCCTAATGTAGTCTTTGAAAACAGCCTCAAGTTTAATAATATTTTTCGTATTTCTTTAAGAGTTCTCTTGTTCTCTCTTATCTCGGGGCGGATTCCCCGGGGGACGAAGTTCGTGGCTTCACATCAGATTCTTGGGTGGCGGTCTTTGTCCGGGCTTTTATCAATCAACCCGTCCATAGTTGATTGTGGCGCCTTCACTTCATCATCCATCTTGTGTGATCGCTTCATTAAAACCCAGTAACCACTCTTGTGCAAACTCTACTTTCCATCAATTATCTCATCTTTTCTCTTAAACTTTCCATAACCATATATTTTTCAACCTCAACCCAAAACTTTCCAAATCTTGTTCCATACTACCAAACCTTCCTAAAATACCCCTTTCCTTTATATACCATAAATTCACCTTTCTTAACTTAGAAAATCTCCAAAATTTGTCCAACCTATTTTAGCCCAAGAACTATTTCTCCTTCAACCCTGATATTTGACTTGTACCAAACTTCCTCGATCATCCATCACGGTCCCAACCTTGCATCATGAAGCCACATTAAAAGAATTACCCCACGCATGATTTGGAACTGGCCGCCATTGTGTTGGCATTAAAAATATGGAGACACTACCTTTACGAAGAAAATTGTTTCATCAACACCAATCAAAAAAGTCTTATGTATTGCCCTAGCAAATCTAGAGCTTAATCTGAAAAACGAGATTTTTTTTTTTTTGATAATTGCCGCTTATTTCAAAAAGCAAATAAACGATTGGATGGAATTGACTCTGATTATGATTTGTCATCAACTACCACCCTAGGAAAGCTAGTGCAGACACTCTGGGCAGTAGTGCCTGCAAAACACTAAGGAGCCCGACGTTGGATTTGTCATTATCGACGACTCGCGCAATAGTGGCTAATTAATGGCAAGACCAAATTTGTTAAATCGAGTGCTAGAGGCACAAAAGGGTGATGAGAAACTTTCTGCAATTGTAAGTCGACAGAGGGAAAGAAAACCGAAGCTTCAAACTAACCGAACATCCTGTTTTATAGAGACCGAGTTTGTGTACCCAATGATGATGAATTGAAGAAACCCATTCTTGAAGAGGCACACTGGATCCTTTGCTATGCATCCTGGTAGCACGAAATGTATCGATTTACGCGTGACTTCCTACCGTGGTCCTAATGAAAGAGAGATGTTTTCGTAATCTTATGACAAAATATATGGTGTGTCAGAAAGTGAAAGGGGAACACTAAGTTCCTTTGGGATTGTTGCAACCCATTAGAATACTCCGAATGGAAATGTGGACCAAATCGAATGGATTTCGTGGGTTTCCAGCTACCACCGATAGGAGAAAGCATGATTCGCTTAGGTCGTGGTGTGTTAATCGATCGAATTTTGTCACCACTCTACTCGCAAGAACCCGACTATTCACTTGATAAGCTGCGCAGCTTTTACATAGAGGAAATAATTCTGGCTACATGGGATTCCAAAGGTGTCTATCATTTTCGGGGGATGTAGATCCGAGGTTCACCTCAAGATTCGGGAAATTACAAGAGGCAGTACTTGGCTAAATTTCAAAGACGCTAAATCTCCCCTATGTGGACACCGGCTATAGGTATTCATGTTTTAGAAGATATGCTTAGAAGTCAGATAATTGACTATGAAGGTCGGGATAGACATATTCTCTAGTTGAATTTGTGTATAACAATAGCTTCTAGTCGTAGTACGGAATGGCACCCTTTATGAGTTTCGCTGAAGAAAGCAGAACACCAATGTGTTGCATAGAGTTAAGTGAGAAGAAGTAATCGGCCCCGATTTGATCCAAGAGACCGAGGAGAAGGTGAAATGATCAGAGAAAGATTAAAGGTAGCCGTAGATAGATAAAAGTTTTACGCCGATTTAAAGAGAAAACACATTCAATATGAGAGATCATGAGAGTGTCTGGCGAAAGTTTCTCCCGAAGAAAGTGTTCATAGTTGATGATAACTCGCTAATGCATCTTTGGTGCGAGAGATGGTTTCTTCATCCCAGCGCCTGGTCATTCTATCGACTTATGACCTGCCACTGGTATTCTTTCACCCCCTTCCTGCAGGAAGCATGTTTTGTTCTTGGCTCGCCCCGTTATGGCTTGTGTGGTTTGTTTGTCGGGGTTGCTTCGTCTGCTTGGCATGGTTGTTCTCGGAGTGTGGCCTACATTGAGGATTGGGGTCCTGCTCCCAGGGTGAGGTATTGGGGTGTGTTTGTTTATGAGGCCTGTGCCCGGGATGTGGGCTTTTTTGGTTGGCTTTGGTGTTCTTATTGAAGGCTTTGGCTGTGTACGTGGGTTGTATTGGGTTTGGTTTTGTCAAGCATCGTGATTTTGAGCTCTGTCGTTGTCTCTTTCCTATGTTTTTAGGGAAAAATGTCCGTTTTTCTGCTTTTTTTTAAGGGCCCTGGCTTCTTGTATTGTATTGATTTATGCTATTTTTGGCCTTTTAAACAATTCTTACTTATCCAAAAAAAAAAAAAAAAAAAAAGTCATGATTCAGAGAAATGGCAAGTTGAACCCCAGACCATGGGCTTCATGAAGTGATTGAGAAAGTAAATGGGTGGGCATATAAAGCTGAGTCTTAGGTTAGAAAAGATCCAAAACGTTTAATGCTTTCAATGTTAAGTATATAGGTCGACCTCTCACATGTGGTTCTTCTAGATTATTAAGTCATCATCAGATCATTAAGAGGAACCCGTAGAAATCTTGGCTCGAGAAGTCAAAGAATTGAGGAACAAACAAATTTCATTAGTCAAAGTATTGTGGAGAAATCACAAGACTGTGGAAGCCACGTGGGAAAGTGAAGAAACTATGCGTCAAATAGCCTAAGTGGGGAGGAGTTGTAATGTCCCAAAAATAGCATTGCTTTATTATTTCACTTTATAACATTTTCTCGCTATTTTACACTTTTATTTTATTTATTCGATATTTTATCGTTTAAAGAAAAACAGTGTTTGAAGAGAATTTTCTGGGTATATGGATTAGTGCACCCAAAATTAAGTCCTAGTAGTTTAATGATATGTTTAGGGTATAACTGATATGAACCCCACTGGACTTTGTGGGAGAGTATCTGATCGATTATTCTTAAGAACCGCCAGATTTCAGTTTGATCATGATCTTCAATTCTGCTGTTATAGAGAAGTGCATGAACCTGTATGAGGACACAATCTGATGGAGATCCAATTGATAAGTCTTTGATTCATTGAAGAGTTTATTTCTGGTCATAACTTTTTGCCAGGAGGTAAGTCAACATTATTGGTGGCCTTTTCATCAGTATATCTTTGTTTGTTTGGCTTTATTCCTTTTGGAATAAATTCTTAACTATCCGTAAAAAAAAACCAAAGAGAAATTTAAACTCCTCAATTTTATAAATACTTAAAACTTTAGAATGTAGGGATAAGTAGTTTCCTTTAAATGAAGCCTCAAAATATAGAAGAATAGAACCAAAACATTGTTTTTTTTTTTTTTTTTTTTTTTGACAAGAACACGTGCTTCCAAAGGCAAAGTGCCCAACAAACAATCAAGAACAATACAAGAAGCCAAAGGCCACCGCAGCAAACGAAAATCTAGACAAAGACCTCCCCCTAAACCATAGGAAGGCACTGTAAATGTAAACAACAACCCATGCAAACACATATTAAAAAACAGCCCACATCCCTAATGCCACACAACAATCAAAGAACCACATCAAGTTTCTTCCTAATAATCCGAGAGTGCACAACAAAATTATCAATCTCAAGCCATCTGGACATGCTTCACGTAGTCGTGTGCGGGAAACTTGATCAAGAGGAACCCAACATCAACCCTCTCACCCCACCACAAAGCGCCACCAAGAAACTCACCACAGACACTCTGCTCTCCACACCCTGCTAAAAGGAGAGACAACCCAAAAATCCCTTCGACCACAAACCGGCAGAGGCAACCAAGGAAAGCCAACATCCATGTCACAACAACCAACGGCACTAAGGGAGCAAAACCCAGTGGACACGACACACACCCGCCGCCCCAACCGCACCACCACACCGCCGGCCTAACACATCACCAGCGCTAAAAGAAATGACCTTCAAATCACTCCACACCAAGAATTGAATCGACCGATTTACTAAATTAATCAGATGCTAAACCGACTATGGATGTTATCTAACAGAATAACCGCACTAATGTGCAAACCAAGGATAATAATACCATAACGGCTGGAAACAACAAATGACAAGACCCTTCCCCCCAACCCCTCGTAGATCCTAAGAAATTTTCACTACGGAAGCCCAAACCCATCGGTATTTAACCACATCTTACTTAACACACACTCCCTAACTCCTCACATCTGAGATAAGGTCCCTGCATCGAAATTGATTGGTAATTCCTCATACCCATCAACTGCTCTTGACAATCCCACCATTACGCCGTCCAACCGGATATCTCTGGCGCTTTGAAGCCATCATCCAAATTTCTTCGATTGATCTCGATACGAGACCGGGCCCCCCACCAAATCAAGCACAAGAAATGGGTCCCAAAATCGGCACCACACCGGGCCCCGTGATCACGCGACCAGACCAACCCGGTGATCGACGCTTATCCGCACTGGGCCAAGCCATTAACTAAACCGGGGCCCAAGCCTCACGCAGGTGTGCAACAACGCTACCAGAGAACTGTAGATCTAGAGTTGAGATCTACCGCCCCAGACGACGCTAACGACAACTCCTTGTCGAGATCCGTGATCGGTGATCCGTGTGAGATCCGTAGGGTCGACGCCTTTTCTCCTTCGCGATCTATCAGATGCCTTTCCCACATTAGCTACCGGATCTCGAAACACCCGATCCCAACGATTGGGTGTCCGAGATCCACCATCGCTTCAAGACAAGGGATCACTTTTCACCGCTCCCACCAATGGTCGGATTCGACGATCCTCGAATGTCGCCTACCGGGTCGAAGCGCTAGATTGAGAATATGATTTGATCCAAAGCAGTTGTTACCACCGCATCAACATACCTTAGTAGCGCGGAACCACCGAGGAAAGGTGGCTTGTCGACCAACCTTTGCGGTGACTTGGGGAATTTCTCTCAACCGACGGTAAATCCCTGCAAAGATGAACCCACCATTCAAACCAAGATCTCTTGAAAATGGGACGGAAACCACAAGGTGGTTATCGACGAGAAACCCATTTCGTGGGAGAGAGAGGGAGACCCCTTCCCCCATTTTCCCGTTATTCGTCCTCAAAATCAATCGAAAAAAAACATGCTTATTCCTAAAGTCACACACTAAAAAACAAAAGAAACTAGATAATTCTATGGTAAAGGCTTGTAACAAATCACAGATATTAGGGAATAAATCGCCCCAAAATAGTGACCAACCGTGAACAACCGTAATCCAAATCGCCCAAAATAGCAACAATTAGGAACAACCGCCTTCCAAAGAAAGTGAAGAAATTAGGGAACAAACTAGAGACGGCAAACATCGTCTTCACATTATTTCACGGGGATGACAAATTTCTGTGGTGGGGACCGGAGTTGGTGGGGGGTTGACCACACATGGTCGCCCTTCAGGTGAGGTTGCGATCTTGGGTTCCAAAAGGATACCCGTGCGGAAACACGAATCTAGAGATTTCTTGAGGATTTCGGCCTGGTCGTTGGCCTCTCGGTGCGCGATCCTTGGAGGGCGTTCTGCTGCAGACCTTTGGTACCATCATCGGCCGTCAGCCGCCTGTTTGCATCCTCACCTCCTCATATGCGGTGGGTTACGCTCCCAGAGCTCAAACCCCGAGGTCATTCAGTTATTAGTGATCGCCAGAAGGTTACCCATGGTGGCTAGTCTCCTCCCATCTATGTCAGGGAAGCACGGCGAGAAAAGTGGAAGAAGTCAGTCTCTGGGAAGGGCACGGTGTTTATGGGTATGAAAAGGGATGTTTCGAAGGAGTCAGGCGTCTACGTGCGGCTGAAGCTACTTGGTATTTGTAGAAGCCATCGAAGGCAGCGCCCGACCATTTGTCGTAGTAAGGCTTGGCTCGCCTGACGAACCCGGATCTGGATGGTTCTGCTCCGTTGAGCTCAAATCCAGCCATTGGAGCTCACCCGAAGACACTCCTTGGTCTTGGCGGTCGTTGCCGTCTTAAACCAACCCAGCGAGCATGAGAGGAAGGAAAGTTTACCCACCTACGGGGTCGAGGCTTGGCTGGTAATGGAGTGCGTAACCGGATCTTTCGGCTACCATTAATGCAGGTGGCTAATGATCCTCCGGTAAAATCTTGGAAAAGAGTCACGGTCTCCCCATGCACGTAACAGGTGGTGGTGCGATTTCTATATCGCATTATGCTGATGGTAAGCTTGTTGCCAAACCTCCGGTGGAGGCGGTGAATGAGGGCATCGACATGTGGAAGGGATGTTTGGTAGAATGATTTACGGATAAAGCGTCTCCGTTCCCGATGGTGCGCTCTCTGGTTAAATGACTCTGGGGCAAGAGGGAGATGCCTGAAATATCTCTGGCTTGAGAATGGTTTATTCTTAGTCGGACCGGAGGCACGGGGCCGGGTAATGGATCTTGGACCATGGCACTTAAGCGGGGAGGCCAGTTCATATTACGTGCATGGAAGCTGGAATGGACATACTTTCAGCGACCGGTTCTCGTATCCCAATCTGGGTGGGTTATAACATTCCTCTCGGAATCTTTGAATGAGCATATCTTGGGAACATTCGAGCACTGGAATCCAGCTGCATGATCCACTCACGGGGCAAAGCGAGAATTATCTTTTTGCTGGGAATTTGTATAGAGGGTGGGGTTGATTGTGAATTCCCTAAATCTGTGCTCCTGGACAGGGGTAATGGCAGTTATTCTACAATAAGGATCCGAATATCAGCAGGCTCATTAATCTTTGATTACGAATGCAAGCTATTTAGCCATAACTTTGTGGTAGTGGCAAGGCTGAAGAGGCCAGATCAGTGGTATATTCTCCACGATTCACAAGGAGCTATGCTTGAGGCGGTTATTGGGAAGGAAGTTGATGAAGATGGTGAAAGGACGAAGATAGCGTGGAAAACTCCATTTTGTCGATAGCCATTCTCTTGTAGCGCATGTAATTTGAAAATTCCACTTGTTCGAAATCAATCCTCTGCATGCGCATCTGGAAGAGTGGAATTAAGTTGGACGTAGAGGACATTAGTGTGGCTAGGTTGGCGTCCACTCAGTTGCATGAAGTAACGCCTTTGCATGTCTAATGTAGCGAGGAAGAGGGTCTGTGCGGAAGTAGGTCAAGTTGTCCATCCCTACTTTGCTAACAGCGATTTTGGATACCTCCCATTATTATTGACACTTTCGGGCCACGTAAAAGGGTTCATGAGCTGGACTTCACGCTGTGCCTCTTCGGGGAAGAAGCCCAGAAATTGAAGAAGCGGGCCGCCATCGCGAGGATCAGTGATAGGGGACTCCGCATTTTCCCGATGGTTAGGATTCGCCTCTTGGAACATAAGAGGGCAAACTGACCCCTCCAAAACAGTGCGTTCTTTTGCAAAGTTCCATGATCTTGATTTTATTTGTCTCGTAGGCTTCGGGTGCGGGTACCTAACGAGGACGGAAATTTTGACTCTCTTTTTCTGGGTGGAGACTCTTCCATAGCTATGAGCATGCTCACGCGAGTAGAATCTGGATTTGTGAAACCACAGAGGTCGGCGTGATACTTATTCACTCATGGACCCAGCTATGCTTTGCCACATTCTTGTCTTTGAAAAGCAACATCTCCTTTGGTTCTCGGCGTTAATGCGCCTCCCAACAACTACGCTGGATAGAAGAGTGCTGCGGCGCCATATATATAGTGTGAGCCTTGGTGACGAGCCACTTGGATGATTATGGCGACTTCCAATACCACCCAGTGTGAGTCATGAATCAAGCATGATTAAAGCTGATACATTTATAGATAGCACTCAGTTCACCATAGCGATGTCATTCACCCTGTTTTTGAACTACTAAATCGACAATCAAAGATTCATTCACCAGCCAGAAATTGGGTCTTAGTACTCATGATCTGTTTAGATATGTATTTTAATATCGTTCGATTCTCTGGGCCTCCCAGTCAGCTGCTCGGTACCAGTCTTAAGGTAAATCAGGTCGGAGACTGACTTATCCATTCAAATTCTTTAATTTCTGGGCTGATCATCCAGACTTCATTGGGCTTGTAAAGGAAGCGTGGAGTAATGAAGTTTTCGGTACTCCCATGTTCGAGGAGGTGACCATAATTTGAAAGTGTGAAGGCCATCCTTGACCTTCAATTTCAGATCCTTTGCTAGGTTGCATGGCGCCACAGTAGCGTGAGGCACTTTGCGGTGATCGCGTATGCTTGATCCCTCCCAATCCCATCTTTGGGGAAAATGAGAAAGAGTTGCTTAAAGATTATCATGACTTGGTCGTGCGGAGGAGGGGTTTCTTGACAAAATCTAGAGTTCGAGTGGCAAACTCGGGGACGGAAACTGACTTCTTCTAAGTTGTCAAAGCTCGTAATGCTCGGGTGCTATAAAGGTTATTACTATATGGCAAATGGGCCTTGAGGCGAAGACCCGGTTGCCATCAAGCGACAATTGTAAGGCACTTCAAGGTATTTTATGTTACGATGAGGCCCACTGACTAAGCGGATTCAGTATTTAGATAAATTGGATGGCTTCAGGTGGTCCCCACAGCATATGGATATGTTGAATAAAGCAATTTCCCATGAGGAGATCAAGGAAGCTATTTTTTCCATTAATGATTCCAAAGCTCCTGGCCCCGATGGGTTTTCCTCGCGTTTTTTCAAGGCGGCTTGGGGTATTATTGGGAGTGACGTTTGCCATTTGTGGAGTTCCTTCTTTGAATGCGGAAGTATGCTTGGCGAGATTAATTGTACAATTATAGCTTTGGTGCCCTAAGGTTCCCAATCCACAGTTCATGCACGATTATAGGCACATTTCTTGTTGCAACACATCTATAAGTGCATCTCGAAGATCATTGCTGCGAGAATTAAACAGTGTCTCCCAGACATTATCAACCCATCACAGTCAACTTTTGTACAAGATTCGAACTTATTCTTGAAATGATGTCCTTATCACCCAAGACCTTATGTTAAACTACCATCGTGATAGTGGTCCTCCCAGGTGTGCGTTAAAGGTTGACATCATGAAGGCATACGACACAGTTAGTTGGGGTTGTATCTTGAGTATCCTCCTCACAGCTATAGAACCCTACTACTATTGAAATGTATTACCGACACATCACTACCCCATCCTTCTACATTTCGAGTAAATGGTGAGCTTGCGGGGTTTTTTGCTATAGCCTTGGAGTTAAGGCAAGGGACCATTATCATCTTTTTTATTCATCCTCATGATAGGCCTTTTCAGATCCTTAGAGTTTGTGGCCGCCCAGTGAACAAAGTTCAGTTTCACCCAGATCTGAGAATCAGCCTAACTCACTTTATGCTTTGCGAGATGATATGTTTTTGTTTTTACGGTGGGACGCATTCCGGTGTTCGAGGTCTTCATGGACTGAATTAAGCGAGGTTGCGTGCTTCTCGGGGCTTCAAGTGAGCAAACGAGAAAAGTGCCATTTTCTAATGGGAGTTTATATGATGAAGTTAGGAATGACTTGTTTAACGCCATAGGGTTCAATCTGGGTAGGTTTCCAATGAGATATTTGGGAGTCCCTCTGATTTCTACCAGGCTCACTCACGGTGATTGTATGCCTCTTATTCAAAGAATTATGGCCAGAATTAAATCTTGGACAAGCAAATCTCTATCTTATGTCGGCTGGTCGGTGAGATTGCTTGGTCTTCACGATTATACAATTGTCTTGGTGCGGCTGTTTATTATTATCCCCAAGTATACTATATTTAAGATTGAGCTTGGAGTCATTCGGTAGCTTCTTGTAATTACATGGAAATTCGGGGCTCGTCGTGCTAAGATCAAATGGGAATCAGTGTGTCTTCCAAAGGAGGAGGGCGGTTTGGAGCTGAGACGTGTTAAGGAACTGAATGATTCAAATGTTATGAAAAACATGTAAAATGTTCTCTGAGACCACGAACAGGCGTGGGTCTTGGAGGTTTTATCTGCGGCGGGGAAGCCTGCAGGATGCAAAGGTCCCTACGAGTTGTTCTGGGTTGAAGGAAAATCCTTCAACTTAGAGGATCAGGTCCCTCGCCAAAGCCTGAGGTGGGTGGCGGTGCGGCGACCTTTTATGGCATGATTTACGGAACCAGGTTGGTCCTCTCTTCCACTATTATGGTGAGGCGGATCTTGGTATGACTGTGATTCATTTATGCCTTTCGATAGGCGTAGTTATTGATGAAGGGGGTGGAATTGGCCTATCGCTAATTCGGGTGACCTTATTTTATCAGGCGGTTATTGCCCAGTTACCATATTGATGCCTACAGGGATATTATCTCTTAGACTACAGATTATACGGGGTTTTTCAACGTAAGCTACGCACGGAACCACTTTAGACGAAAATGTCGATTGTTAAGTGGCACTATTCTGTTTGGTTTCCCAAGCCATCGGGAGGCATGCTTTACGTTGTTTAGTTTGGCGTCTGAGCAGGTGGTTACCCGGGATAAGCTTCTCGAGTGGGGTCTCACCGGCTACATATCTTGTGTATTTTTGTCGTGCTAATGTTGTTGAAGACGAGACACTTATTCTTCGGTTGCCATTTCACGGTGGTATTTGGCGAGGAGGATTCTATGGTTGTGTGGGTCTATACAGAGACTCAGGAATTGGGGCTTGGAATTCTTGTGGGTAATTGCCAACAAGGAAAGTCCTTCGACTCTATTACAAGGAAGATTCGTGAGGTGCTACTATCTACCGCCTTGTGGGGTCGCCGGAATAGTAAATTCATGAGAACAAGTATGCTCCGGCTGATACTATTTTCACCTCATTTGTGATGATGTTAGACTTATTGTTCACGGTCTCGAAGGTTGTTGATAGTCTCAAGCTTGGATCAATGTGTGAGAGATGGTCCTTCCTATTAATATTTATCTCTGAGTAGGTTGGATGCTTGATTTATGATTATTTGGGGCCTTGTTGCCTTGCAGGGTTGTGGGCGGGTTCTTGTGTTGTTTCTTTTGCCCAGATTGTGGCAGGCTTGTGTCGTGTTGGTGGCTTTAAGGTTGTTCGGTTGTTGCTGTTTGATGCGGGGCATCATGAAGCACACGAACATTGGGAATTCAGCCCTAATTATTGAAGAATCGGATTGGGGAGGTCGAGGCGCGTGAATACATGTGAAAACTCCTTTTTGGACCTCATTTGGGCCTTGGAAAGCGAAAAACGTGAAAGTCGAGACTTAGACAAACCCACGATGTCATTTGCCATATTAATTTTAGAAAGTTTGCTTTTTTTTTTTGGATAAATGGCATTTTATTTCCCAGCAAAGCCCCACAAACCAAAGAATACACGGACAGGCTGAAATTACGAAAAACGGGCGCTACCTCCCTAAAGCGAAGGAAGGCCTTGACCAGAACAATCAACAACAACCCAGGATAGCAACAAAACAAATAGGCACTTACCCGCATCCGGGCAGAGTCACCACGAAGCCCAGCCCACAACCATATTTAAGACACCCAGAATTGCTCTGGCTAAGGACCCAACCCGGCCCAGCGAAACCATCAATCGACCAAATGAAGCACCAATGTCGAATGTTAAGAGGAAGGACCATCTCTCACCGCATGGCTATTCCTTTGGATTATCTACCACCTTACGGAAACTTGAGATTCTCGGCTGACATCATTACAAATAGGATGAAAAATGCCATCGAAAATTGGATAATACGTAATTTTCCATAATTCTACTATTCATTGTCTCCACGAAGAGTGATAGATGGTAGCACCCCAGGCAATCCTCTTGATGTGAACCAAGGATTTCCCTTTGTGGTAGCTTGAAATTACCCATAAGAACTCATTCTCCCAATTCGGGTGGGTTCTAGAATTCACTTGCCATAGCCTTAAAACTCTCAACCATATACAGCCCGGTGAATCGGCAGCAAAAAACAAGTGGTTCTGTCTTCAACATTAGTCGGCGAAAACACACGATAAGAGTCGGTCATGCCCCACGAAGCTTGTCTTGCATGAACCAATCTATCTGGCCCAGTTGACAATAGATGAATGCATGTCTGCGATAGCTTAGGAAACCAAATCATTATAGTGCCCCGGTTGACCGCTGTTTGGCTAAATTGTTCAAAGAGTGAGTTCACGGTGAATTTCCCGAGAAGAAGCAAGTGTCCGAGATAGAATCCTCTCTAAGTCATCCAGGCTATAGTTGGTACGAATTATTCTTGATAAGCGATAAGATCTGCGATTTGCAGGTGGCCAATTCCATCTACCATCAATAATAACCTCGACTACCTGAGCATTATTTGAATAATTTGAATCATATATGTCACGGTCTCCATAATGTGGAAGAGGAATAATAGGGTTCAGGGGTCATGCCATAAGAATCTTTACCATTGTGTACCTTGTTTGATGAATGGCACGATCACATCTCTCGGTGACGATTTAGCCCTGACTCATTGAAGTAACCGAGAAGGATTTTAGCACACCACGAGGCTCCAGCTTCTCAAATACCTTCTCATACCCATCACGACCCATAAGAGTCCTTACTATAAAGAGATTCCAAATGTGCTTCATTACATTTGCATCATTCGAGATCTTTGATCTGACATGCAAAACCACCCCTCCTCATGGGAGAGACAAATGGAAACTCCCAAAAGCGATCTCTTAGCTCAGTGAGCATTCGATTTTACAGGACCAAAGGCTTTTGAAAGCTTGTTCAAACTTATGATAGTGAATTTGAATTATAAGCGAGTGCACAATCTTCTTGAATACTATCTAGCAGACAATCAGTGCACCACTTCCCGCACATATGATACTTCTTGTCCACGAATGGTCTGCGCCCGAAATTTTATCAGCGGCAACGGTCAGGAGAATGGGAAAGTCTAGTTGAGATCGAGGGGACTCCCGAGATACTTCATGGAAACCTCCCCAAGCGGCTTTGTGGTGTTCAATATATCATTCTTAATGTCTCATCGCTTATCCAGGCCATGAAAATGGCACTCTTACCCTTGTTTACTTACAGCAGAAAATTGCTCAAACTTTGCAACTCGTCCATCATAACTTGTACCTTTAGTTTTGTCCCTCGAGAAAAGGAAAATATCATCAGCAAAGCTTAGATGGGTAAGGGTGGACCCCTGCATTTAGGATGGGCGAAAATCGGCTATGGTGTGTGCGTGATAATGATAGAAAGGGTCTCATGTGATGATAAACTCAAAAGCCCGGGGAGAGAGAGTGGATCCCCTTGTCTCACCCGGCTTCAACAGCAAAAAATCCGCTAGCTCACCATTCTGGAAATCTGAGAGAATGTAGGAGTAGAGATCATCCTTAATACAATCCATCGAAATAGGTGTTCCCATGCGACTAAAATACGAATGCAATCGACTAATTGTGTCATATGCCTTCTTAATGTCGACTTTTAGAGCACCTAGGAATTGCTAATTCTGATGATAGTTGACCACCAAGTTCTTAGGTGATAAAGGATATTATGACAATACTCAGGCCTTGCACAAAAGGCGGTAGAAAGGACTTATAATATCAGGGATGCATTGTTTAAACCTCGCAGCAATAATCTTCGAAATGCATTTATACATGGTGTTACAACAAGAGATTGGTCTAAAATCATTCATAGTTGCTTTATTTATTTTAGGAAGATTTGCTTTATTTATTTTAGAAAGTTTGCTTTATTTATTTTAGGAAGATTTGGTTTATTTATTTTAGAAAGTTTGCTTTATTTATTTTAGAAAGTTTTCTTTTAGGAGTTGCTTTTTGTAATTTAAGTTTCATTTCCTAGTTAAAATAGAAGTTGTTCTTTATGTGTTTAGAAAGTTTCTTTTCCTATTTAAAGTAGAAGTTGCTTTTGATTTAAAGTATGGGACCTCATATACCCCCAATGTAGTCTTTTTGATAATGAGTTCAAGTTTAATAATATTTTAGTTTCTCTTTTAGGTTCTCTGTGTTCTCTTATCTCTTGGGGTGGATTCCTTGGGGATGAGTTGAGTGGCTTCTCATACCTTGAGTGCTGGATCCTTGGTGCTGTGTGAAGTCTTTGTCAAACTTATCAATCAACCGAGTCCATAGTTGATTGTATTTATATATATATCTAGCGTGGATCGTTCATTAACCGTAAGTAACCACACTTGTTGCAAACTCTACTTTCCCTCACCATCATCTTCTCTCTAAACTTTCCATAAAGCGATTTTCAACCTCTACCCAAAACTTTCCATATTTTTGTTCCATACTACTAAAACATTCTAAATACCCTTTTTCCCTTATATATCCACAAATACACATTCCCTAGCAGAAAATCCTCATAGAAACTCTGACCATAACACAATTTTGGCCTAGAAACTACCCCAAACCCATGGCTGACTTACCAAAACTTCTAGATCATCCATCAGGGGTCCCAGCCGCGCATCCTTTGTTCCTATATTTTTGGGGAGGTGCTGTCCGTTTTCTTTGCTGGTTGTGGCCTCGGGCTGGGTTCTTTGTATTCTTGGTTGGCGTTGCCCCTTTAGTATAAATTCTTAATTATCCAAAAAAAAAAAAATGGGAACAAACCATCCCGAATCGAGCAAATCAACTTTACGAATCTAAAGTAAATCTTTTCGAACAAAATAGCAACTCCTATTGTTAGCAAAACAAACTTTTCTAAGAATGGGGTGGACAATTGCTAGAAGGTTACATCTTGTGGACAAAGACTCTACTTTGACCCTTGATGACTAGGAAAGTTTTATCTCGTGGACACTTGCTGCTTCTGGGGAATTCACTGTGAACTCAGCTTGGAACAATGTTAGACCAAAGAAGCCGGTGGTCAACTGGCACCATACGATCTGGTTCCCTGGCTTTATCAGGGGAGACATGCATTCATGGGGTTGTGTTCAGGATGAATTGGTTATGCGAAACCAAGCTTCGGGTGGGCATAGCCCAGGCTTCTATGTCGTGTGTTTTTATTGGGACTAATGTGGAAGGCAGGGAACCACTTGTTTTGGTTGCCAATTCACTGTTTGTTATCGGTTAGAGTTTTAAGGTTATGTGAGGTCTGAACTCCATAGATTGGGAGATGAGTTCTTATGGGTAATTGCTGCGAGGGAAATCCTTTTGTTCTATCACCAAGAGGATTACTTGATTCATTATGCTTGTGAGCAGGAATAGTAGAATTTATGAAAATATTCTTTCAGGTGGTACTATTTTTCATCATTTGTAGCGATGTAGAGTGAGAATCTCAAGTTTCGGAAGGTGGTGGATAATCCGATGACGAGCTATGTGTGAGATGGTCCTTCCCTCTTAATATTCTTGACATTGGTGTTTCATTTGGTTGATTGATGGTTTTCGTTCTTTGGTTGAGTCCTTGCTCTGCGTTGGGCTGGGTGTCTTGCTTGGGTTGTGGTGACTTTGGGGTTTGGTCACTCTGCAGGGATGTGGGTGGAATTATACATTTGTTTGGTTTGCTTTCATGGTTGTTGGTTGTTTTAGAGCATTTGCCTTTCCTTGATTTAGAGGAGGTTATAGTTTTCTATAATTTTGGGCCCCTTTAATTAGTGTTATGTGGTTGTGAATTTGCCTTTTTTGGAAATAAATGCTTACTTATCGAAAAAAAACTTCTTTGACTTGATAAATCTTACAAAATCAAATAACTCTAAATCAAAATTGTGACCAAACTTCAAAAACACTTGAAATATAAATCTCTTAAGTGTCTCAAGGTTTTCATGAGCCTCCGAATCTAGTTTTCCATAATTAAAGTTAGTTTAAATATTTGTTGTGAAGTTGGTATCAAGGATCCATGGCCAACTAGTTCTCAAATCATTCCCCCTTCCTCGAAAGTTATTCCTCAGATCACTTAACCATAATTTGTTGATGGCATGAAAATAAATACACATCCTCCACGGTCCATCCTTTTTGGTTTCAAGTAATACATATGAGACATGGACTAATCAATTCTGGGTTGGCTTTGATACTTTTTGTCTCAGCTAATGGCAACAAACCTTGGGATCATCCTGGGGTTATATACTTCAGCTCTTCTATCAAGGAAAACATTTTAAAATAGAAGAATGTTCTTGTTCAAAGCGTCGTTATTTGAGTCTGAACCTTGACTTGTTGAATGAAAAAAGCACTCTTGACTCACTATCTTTGATAAAGAAACTTTCCTTCTTTTATTTCATACTTTTTCATAGTTCATGATCTTTCTTTTGCTCTCTTTTGCACACTTTTTTTTTCGTTGACTCTCTTTTTCACTCTTTTTCTTTTGTCCACTCTCTTTTTCATTCTTTTTTGAATCACATTCTTGTTTTAACCTCACTTGATCTTCATACACTTGTTTTGGTGTCAAAGTAACAAGAGTTATAAGATTCTTGTCTTTCCTTAAGTAAAATGATTCTTGAGCTGTTATGGTGACTCTCTCAGTGTTCAGGCATTTGTTGACATGCAGTTTCTGAAATTGAGTTCATGACTGTCAGACTCACTATCAGATCTCTTTCATACTGTTTTGGACATGGCACCTAGTGAAAAATGTTCTCCAGATTGCCTCAAATTATAACCCCATTGGCTTCCTTAACCAAAAGCCCTCCTGGCAATAATTTCTTCTTAGGCGCGTGTTCCTCATCATCGAAATATCTAGATAACATAGAATCACAACTTCGACTCATTCACTGTTCATGATACTTGTCTCCACTCCTACCATGACTCTTTTTGTTCAGGCATTAGCTTGCTATATGGCCGTGCCTTAGCATTTAAGAAAACACATAATATCACGATTAAAGTAGTGAAAGAATCGGGTTTACCTTGAAATATATGGCTGGTCCCCTGCGCTTTTTTAGTTCTTGTTTTAGAACGGCATTGGGTAAAACTCTCTTCCTTCCTCCATTGATTCGATTTCCAAGTAGATGAACTTGGACCAAGTGCAAAACATGTGTTCTTTACTTGCCCCTCCTCTTGACGTTACAGTCATGGTGGCGTATCTGTATATCTCAGACTCACATAATGACCATGATTCCACCACATTAAATTTCTGGATTCCACTAGAAACCTCGTGTGACCTCTCGATCTTCTTGATGTTTTTTTTTTTTTTTGGATAAGTAAGATTTGTTCCAAAAAGACCAAAACCAAACAACAATCAATACAATACAGAAGCCAAAGGCCACTAGAAAAAACGAAAAACGGACAGCACCTCCCCTAAAAACATAGGAAGAGACAACGGCCGAAACAAATCTTTTTGATGCTTGTAGAATGACGATACAACCCTGACCACCTGGTGAAACCCCAAATAGAACACCAAATAACCAAAAGCCCACATCCCGGGCACAGGCCACATAAACAAAAACACCCCAATACCTCACCCTGGGAGCAGGACCCCAATCCTCAATGTGAGTACACTCAGGAAACTGACCATGCGGCCCCGAGGCCAAAGCAGCCCACGGAAACAAAGCCCTGGCTGGCTTTGGGACGAGGCAAGAACCAGAACACCACGCCCCCACACCGGCGAAAAGAACCAACCACCCAGTGGCAAGGTCATAAGTCAATAGGTCGACCACGATAGCTGGGATGAAGAGGGAAAAGACCATCTCTCGCACAAGATCACATTGTGGGATTATCATCAACCTTAAGCCACGAGGACTCCTAATTACGACCTCATTACATATGATGTGAAAAATAGTCTCTGCTTGGTATAAGTTTACCTGTGGATTCTGTACATTTGCGTTGTCTCCATAAATGATATATAGTAGCTCCCACGCAGTCTCTTTGTATAGAGATGAGTGATTTACCCTTAATTTCCAACTACCCACAAGAATTCGATTACTGGGTTCGCGAAGCATTAGAGTTCCCACATGACTTAAGATCCTCATCATTTGCGGTAGATTAGCGTAGAAGAACAAATGGTTCCTGTCTTCAACATTAGCCCGGCAGAATATACATGACATAGAGTTGATAAGGCCCCATTTGAGGAGCTTGTCTTGGGTATCCAATCTATCATGGATGACCAACCAAACTATAAAAGCATGTCTCCTAATAGCTTGGGGGAACCACACCGAATTGTGCCAGTTTACTACCTGCATTCTTGGTCTAATCTGGTTCCAAGCTGAGCTAACAGTAAAAACCCCGGGAGGGGCTAGTGTCCAAGAAACAATATCCTCTCACAGAATCATCTAATGGGGATAGTCCTGACTGTTGCTTGATGGCGAATAGGTGGTTGAATTTCTGATAGGCGAGTTCCACACCACGACAATAACCTCACGCTACATGGGCGTTCGATGAATAAGCGGAGATCATAAATAATCGTTCTCCGTAACAAGATGGGAGGATTTGATGGGGTTCGGAAATCATGCCATAGAAAGTCCTAGCACCATTACACCTTGTGTCTTATGAAGGGTCGATTCTGTCTACGAAGTGAAAAATTTTCCTCGACTCGGGGAACATTTCGAAGGTATCTTTACCACACCACAAACTCCCTGTCTTAGATAAAGCCTTTGAACCCGAGCCACCCATAAAAAGTCCTTCCTACTCATGATTCAAATGTGTTTTTCATAACACTAGCATCATTTGAATCTTCAACTTCGGCAGGCCCGTCCAGCCCTCTTCCGCTGGAAGACAAATTCCATCTAATGCACCGCGTAGAGCATTCCCCACTTTACCGGACCACGGAAAGGCTGCTTGAGAAAATTTGCTCAAATTTATCAATAGTGTACTTTGGAATGATGAACATCTTGCACATTACATTTAGATGTTATACAACTGCAGAAGATAACAAGCTGCAATCTATAAAGGATAATGATCTACTTGTCCACGCTGGATCTGGCTAAGCGGTTTATTAAGGAATGGTGACAATCACAATGAGAAAGTCTTGAAGCTATGAGTGGAACTCAAAAGGTATTTCATAGGTAAACTCCCAAAGAAAAACCGGGTGTGTTCAAAATATCATTTTTGACATCACCATTTTTTTTTTTTTTGGATAAGTAGATTTATTTCAAAAGGCGAAGCCTATGAATAAACAATCTGAGAAGCCGTAGGCCACAGGAAAAAAAACAAAAACGGATGACACCTCCACAAAAACAAGGAAAGGCTGGCGGTAGAAGCAAAAAACACGTGCTTGGCGAGCGAGATAATACAACCCCTGAAGACCACATAAGTAGAACCCCCGAATAGGACTAAAACAAGCTCACCCACATTAGAGACTAAAGCAACCGAAACCCTGACCCGGTATTGCGGCCAGGGCAAAAGCGACGGGACCACGAGGTAGGCCCGAGCGGGAGGCAGGTCATGATCCACCCGGACAATCTACCGCCAATTCGAGAATATTAAATTGGAAAAGACCATCTCACACATTTGCCACAATTCCTTTGGATTGTCGCAACTTTTTGAAGCTAGAAATTCTTAAGCGAACGTCATTACGGATAAGATGAAAAATAGCTCGGCGAGGAGAAAGATGTTCTCATAAGCTCACACTATTCGTTTGTCTCCACAAATGATATATGGTTTGCACCCACGCCCAATCCTCTTAACTATAAGCTAAAAGACTTGGAGAACATAGCACTCTTCTGTAACCTGCAAGGAAGATAGCACTCTTTTGTTTGTTCACTTGGAGCCCGGAGAAGTTCTCAAACTTGTCTGTTCAAGTCCGTAATAATTGGACCGCGGAAGGCGTTCCGCAGTAAATAAAAAAATGTCATCCGCAAAACATACATGAGTCAAGTTGACCTCTGCACATTTAGGATGAAACTCAAATCCTTGCCCTTGGGCGGCCACGGATAAAGATCTAGAAATTTCCATTGCGTGGTGACGAAAGGGGATAAGGGGTCCCCGCGTAATCCACGTTTGCTAGCGAAAAGGCATAAGTTCACCATTCACATTTCTTAGAAGGGTAGTGATGCATGCCTTTATACATTTCGAATGTTAGCGGGTACCCATTATGGACGAGAATATCAATAATGCAACTCCGTTCTATTGAGTGTAGGCCTTCTTTATGTCGATTTTAGTGCACATACGGGTGTAGTTATTGCGATGATAATTACATAAGATCCTAAGTGATGAGAACATTGTCGCGATACTCAGGCCTTGTCTAGCGAGGGCATGGGATTTATAATCTCTGGGAGACACTGTTTAATCCTTGTAGCAATAATCTTCGAAATGCACTTGTATATAGTATTACAACAGGATATTGGCCTATAATCATGCATAGATTCAGGGTTTGGGACCTTGGGCACCAAAGCAATAATAGTGCAATTAATTTCCCAGTATACAACCCAGAATCAAGAAAGTTCCCTTTGCTTCAACTTCATCCTCTAAACAATACTCGAAGCTTTCTTGAAAAATAAGGATATGAGAAACCATCGGGACCGGGGCTTTGGAGTCATTCATAGAAAATAGCATTCTTGATCTCTTCATGGGTTATCCCTCTTTTGTTTAAAGAGACCAAGTGTTGAGGACCAAGTGAGACCATCCAAGTTATCAAGATAGTGATTATGGTCCTTAGACGGATCATGATAACACATTACTTTTTGGAAGTGGGCAACGACGCTAAAACATTAGCCTCGGGTCTTCAATTAGACACCATTTGCCGTAATGGCTTTTATAACATTCAGGGCATTCCTTGCTTTGATGGCTTTTTTGAAAGAAACTAGTGTTCGATCTCCAAGTTTAAGCCACTGAATTCTAGACTTTTGTTTTAGGAACCCCTCGCCATTCAGGCTTGAGTCATGAAATGCCTTGAAACACCTCTTCTCATTTTCCACGAAAGGGGGATGGAAATTTGTTCTTTCTTGATTGGCGGGTTTAGGAACTCCTTGGCATCCACAAACTCACGCGACTTTGCGAGTGGAAATTAAAAGCCTTGAGGCTTGACCTTCACACTTTTCGGTTCTTTGGTCGATAATACATGGGTGTCACCAGAATACATCATTATTCCATGCATCCTTTAGCTCTCGAGAGCGGGATGAATTATTTAAAAATTAAAAAGATTTGAAGGGGTATAATTCTGACGCCGGAATCAGGCCTAACGTTAAGGTTGGTAACCGGAGGCGTGATCGAGTTCAACTCGGGATCAGGCTTAAAGTAATCGCGACGGAAAACATCGAACAATATTCATTTTGGAACAACGGTCCGACTTCCTTGCTATAAAATTCGCCCCCTCCGTGATTCATCACGTAAATATAGGCCCCGAAGCGGAATATCGCTAATTCAGATTGAACGGACACTTTCGTGAAGATCGTTCATGAAATAAAGTATCATACATCATATTACCCCAGTCTTTTGCTTGATAAGCTTTGGTGGTGTTAAGTCCCCCAAACACAAACCAAGGATTTTAGTGACCACGGGCTCACACGAAGATGGGCGCCATAGCACTCTTACGTCTACGTGATTATTCGAAACATATAGCCAGAACACAAGGAATAGTTGTCCTTAAGAACGTAGCATTGACATAACGCAAGCTTGGTCCATGGCATGGATAACATCAATCTTGACCTTCTCGGGATTACCACATATCCAAATTCACCAAGCAAGGCATGATCATAATTATGAAAGTCTCCAGCCGGGGAAATAGAAATTGAAAATTATGTCCTTATTAAGACCTTTTAGGAGTTTCAAGATACACACAAAATCAAGATCATGGGACACCACAAGCGAGCACTTCTTTTTGTTTTAAAGTCGTTCAAACCCTTCTCCAATTCATAAATTTAATCATTGGAAATGTGGATGGACCCCCCCACATCCGCTGCCTGCTTAGAAACTTGGTATTGTTTTTTCAATTTCTTGAGCTTCTTCTTAGATAGTGGTACAGGAGTGTAATCCAGCTCATCAATTCTCTTTATATTCTTGAAAGTGTCAAAAGTGGGTGAAGTATCAGAGAAATCAGCACTAACGTGGACTGACCTGGATGCTTCCAAATTCTTAGCTACCTCATTTGGACATTCTTCCTCACTTTGAGCAAGACATTCGAAAGTATTACCTGGTAATTTGGGATGGACATCATCACCGGTTTAATTATTCTGCGGTACCCATTAAAGTATGTTTTCTTTTGCACCCTATTTTCAACAATCACAAAGTGATAACACATCGATAACATCGGCACGTATCACCAGTCGGATCCTTCCCAGAGTCATCTCCCATATCCTGTGAAGCCTTCCTTTCATCAGCCATACTAACCTCTTCCCCGGCCTCCCTCACCCTCTTTGTGGTGCCGGATTTACTGTTCTGTTCTTTCATTACATGGCAGTGTGCCAGATTGTGGCCAAATAGCTTGCAATTGGAACAACATTGGGGAGTCCAAGGGTATTCAATTCTAATCGTGGAGTATTTGCTTTTACCCATTCCAATAGAATTGACTTTGGGAATTCACAGTCAATAATTATCAAAAAAAAAAATTCGGTCAGGCCCACCTCTATGCATATCACAGCGAAAGGATAGCGCCATTATTCTCGGTGAGAGCATCAGATGGAGTGGATTTCAACGACACTTACGCAATATACCCCGAAGACTTGTGTTAGTCAGATATTCAGGAGGTATATTATAGAACCTTGAGTGGAATGAGGTGGCGAATGTTGATCGTATCCATGCACGGTCTCCATGAGCGTAAAATAAAGGGTCTCGCAGCAAGATGCCACGGTCCAGAATCCATAACCCAATCCCGGGCCTCTAGGTCTCTGAATCTAAAAAAATACAAACCATTCTCAGTCGTGAATATATCAAGCATCTCCTTCTTGCTAATTTGTTTTACTTCTTGAGCAGCACCATCGAGAATGGAAGCCAGTTTGTCGAATTATTGACCAAACACCCCTTCCACATATCTATTCCTTCCATCAGCCTCCTCCCGGGAGGTTTGACCAAAACTTCGACCCGATTTATGTGGCTGGAAAGCTGCAGGTGGACCGCGGTTTTTAGCGGTGCGAACTAAAGTCTTCCATGATTTCACGAGGAGCCAGGTTCCTGGTCTGTCCCCACTTGTTACCACCAGGACCATTTCCAGGCCTTATAAATATCTACGGAATTTGGAGCCAAAACTACCCGGCCTCGATCCTCTCGTGTCGACATTTTGTCTCCGTAAAACCGTGTCGGTAGGCTGGGTTACTCCACAATGAATCATCTCCGTGATTTACCTGCGTGGTGGCGCCCCACTGCAGATTTGGCCACCGGCGCTCGACCCACCATTTACCGCCGCGCTCGTGGCGAAGAAACAAAGCGAACGCCGGATCTACGTTACGCTGCAATCTGCATCGGGAAGGCGGTATTTCACTACTACCCACCGGATGGATGGAGACCCGCCGTGAAGGGCGGATCTAGTTCTGCGTGGCCAATTCGCCGCGCAGTAAGGATGCAAGGTTTTGGCACCATAGTTAGCTCCGGCCGGCGTCGACGCCATAAACGGTGCTGCCAGCAACTGATCTTGGCTTGCGAAGCGGTCTGGCACAAGCGACCTTCAAAGCCGGCCATTTCTCCTTTTCGTTGATGACCTCTTCAGCGCCTGAGGTAGCTTGAGCTGCAACAATGGAGTCGCCGGTGACTCCCTTGGAAGATCGCGCGCCGAAGTGCTCGATTTGCGAGATCTCGCCATGGCCGCACGGTTCTTTGTTGGTCCCCTGTTTTGGAGCCCAAGACTGAGATTGCCCCCTTTTGGGAAGCTGAACATGGGTGGACCCCCTCCCACCCGACCATAGGACCCACCCTTGAGGCATTCCATCTTGATGTTGGTTAGTGGAGTGCCTTGAGGAAAGGCGTTCCATGGTGCCATTGCTCGATGAAGTGGAATTTTCAATATTTTCTCCCAGCCATTGCAACCTCCATTACACTTATAATACTCCTTTACTCACGATTCACGCTGCGTAGGTTTGCAGCTTGTTGTCTGACTCACGATAGTAGTAAGTTGAAACAAATCTCTTTGCATCACCCTCTTCATCTCTTCACATGTTTCCCTTTGCGGGTTTCCTATTCTTGTCTCATATTAAAACTAATTGGTCCCACCACACTTTGTTGCATAGTCAGGGAACCACATAGAAGCAAGTTTCACCTTCTTATTTCGGAATAGTTGGCAATGATCAAAACCAACTCCGTAGCCTTCCTCTCCGCTCAGAGATGCTGCCTCGGGGTCATTTCTTTCCTTAGAAAGATGGAACCTTTATCTTAATGTTTCCCAATTATTACCTTCCCGATTCACAGTTTCTCTAAGTCTCCTCAGGCCTCCTATCACCCGAATAATAGAGATCATGATCGATCTCACCTCGAAATCTCCTCAGTCGTACTCTTCTTCTTGCCCGCACCCCTCTTCTTGGTAGTCTCTCCACTTCTACGCCTTTGTTCGAGGTTTCGTGGATCTTTGAGGAAGCTTTACTCCACCTCTCATGGAGTTGTTCCAATTCGGCCCTAAATATCCTCTTTTTTGGATAAATTAAGCGTTTATTTCCAAAAGCAAACCCTACAGTCAAAGAAGAATACAGGCCCAGGCTGAATGAAAGAAAAGCGGACATGCATCACTAAAAGCCCAGGAGAAGGCCACGACGAAACAGCAACGACAACGAGGACTATGAAACAAAGAACCCAGAGCTCACTTCCTGACGGGAAGGAACACCACATCCCAGCCCGGTACGGCCTGGGCAAAAGGCAACGGGGCTAAAAAGAGACGGGACCCAGCCAACGACAAACCCGATCCAGTCAACGAGAGGACATCAAGACCAAGATATAGGCGGGAAGGACCATCTCTCACCGCACGTAAGCTCACATTCCTGAGTTGTCCACCACCTTAGGCCCAGAGATTCTCAGAACATCATTACAGACGAGATGAAAAATAGCATCAGCGGGAGAATAGATGTTCTCGTAGATTCTAAATATCCTCTTTACTTCACTAGTTTTTTTTTTTTTTGTGGATAAGTAAAATTTATTCTTAAAGGCAAAAGCCCACCCAGACAACAAAACGTACAAAAATGAAACCAATGGCCCTTAAACCAGACAAAAGGGTGAACTGAACATCTCCCACAAAACAAAAGAAAAGGGGCTACGACGGAATTACAAAGAAGATCCACCTAACACACAAAAATAAAACCATCAGCCCACATCCGAGACACGGGCCATACAAACAACCAAAGGAAACACAATGAGCGATAACAAGGAAGCATTTCCCACATCCGGATAAACTTAGGTCAACTCACTCAGCGCAACCGGATGCGTTGTTGTTTGACATGATGGCTGAAAACAAGGTTAGAGAACAAAAGTAGGACCTCACAAATCACTCACTCCACGAGGTTTCACTTTCGAAGAATGATTCGACTCAGTTCGCTCGTGTTTTTCACAATATATTTGGCTTTTCTCCTCACAATAATCGGCCACTCTTGCTTACTATTTTCCACTAAAATTTCTCTTCTAGTTCTTTTGGAACTAATCAAGCAAATCGATTTTTATAAAATTCAATGTCCTATCAAAGGGCGGGTTGGTGGCGTTAACCCGATATTCAAGCTTTATTTATTTATTTTTCATACTATGAGTGGGGATTGGATTGCTAGCAACTAGAATGATGATAAACTTATAAGTTTTTTCGAAGCGGGATTTTTGTTTGTTAGTTTTTTTTTTTTTTTTTTTTTTGTTAACCTGGAATGGAAAATCGGACTTGGGATGGAGTAGATATTAGGTTGTGACTAAAATTGAGATTGAACAAAATTTGAAGGCAGCTTGTTTGAGCGTTGTTATGTGCTTCTTTTGTGTTGTTTGCTTCTGCTCGGGTTGTGGGCTTTAGTTTCCTATGATTGTGTTGTTGTTTATCAGGTGTTTCACATTGTTTATTGCCCTTTCCCGCTGTTTTAGGAGGTGCTGTCAGTTTTTCGTTTCCCAGTTGCCTTGTTTGCTGGTTTCTTTGTAGTTGTTTTTCGGTTTTTGGGGTTCCCCCTTTTTGGTAATAAATTCTTAATTATCCAAAAAAAAAAAATTGGGTTCAGGCAAAGAAGAAAAGAAAAAAAACATAAAAGATAGGCAAACCAAAAAATAGAGACACATTTGCTCACGTGCCAGATGATCTGAGCCCCATCGACTTGTGAGGGCAGGTGTCACACCCAGAATCCAGGCGGAGCCATATTGGAGGATCGGGAGCCGAGTTCGAGTGCGAGATTCAATTTGGGACTCTTTACGATTTTTTTTTTTTTTTTTTTTTAAAAGTCAATGCGGTGCACATGGGTATGGCCCACATCTTATAGAGATCAAATATCATATACATATTAAGAGCTACCCTTAGGGTGGTGTCCATCAAAAAATCTAGACACATATATAGCGAGTCCATTTACAAATACAAACTATACTTTCACATTTACAAATCGAACCTTGGAACCTACATGTAGTGAACCCTTACAAGTGTGTTGGCCAATTTGTATGTGGATATTTCTTTGATGTCTTCTCTTGTACCTACACGGATTAAAGACCCGTGCTAAGCTTTACGCTTAGTGGGAAACATATCTTATAACTTATACTGATGCACATGCATTTGGCTGAATCATGATAAACATATAACAGAGACAGATATCAAAATCCTCATGAATTCCTTATAATCGATTGTATAGCAATTAGGATCATATTGAACAACGGGCATATACAATGGTAAGGCATCCAATTCATCTCTTTTACATGAACCATGACTTTCTTGGGATTTCAGTTCGGGTTCCTATTCGTGTCATTAACATAATTCTGTCTACTTGTACCTTGTGACTTTTAACAGAATGCTGATATCTCCCATAGGATACATATTTATACTTATCTCCCGTAGGACACATATTTATACTTATTCAGATTCCTTATAAACGGTATTGAACTTATACTTATAACAATCTTATACTTGCTCAGGAATTACACTTATGGCAGACTTATCCTTATTGGATCTTATACTCATGGCAAACTTATTCTTATCCGGTCTTATACTTATAGCAGTCGGATCTTATACTTATAGCAGACTTATTCTTATTCAGATATTATACTTATTCACATTTCTCGTATGATGTACTGAGCTTATACATGTATGTATACTTATCTCAAGCTTATACTTATTTGATCTCGAAGTAGGATTCTGAGGAACTGTCTTATATAAGTCTTGTCGAATTATTGGTATTTATATCTATCTCGAGATCTCCCGAAGTAGGAGTTTCTGAGAACTTATACTTATCTACGGAGTTTACACTTGTTCAGTACGGAAACGGTATCCACGAAGTACGGAGCATTATCTTTTGGATTTGCGGAACTTAATCTTATACGAAATTTACCCGTAAGTACTACTTGATCAAATGTCTGCTCTGGTACCAACTTGTGTTGGTATCATATCCCAATATTAGCGGGTTAACGTATGCATACTCATACGGGGGTACGTAGGCTACTACGGAGTTTATCAGAAGCTTATACGGAGATACCGTAAATCTTCTGAGAAATTGATCGGATAAGAGTACTGTTAGGTACTGCATAATTGTCCGGATCTGAGGAGTACGTAGGTGCTACGGAAGCTATATTAATCTTATTATCTTATAGCAGCTTCTTCTGAGGCCTATCCTTGTCTTACGGATCTTACTTGTACTTTTTTTTTGTGCCTCTTGTATTAGGGATTTTATTCGGGTATTTCGGATCTTATCACGGTATTGCGAGACTTCATATACATGTATTTTGGATTTATACATGTATTCTGGAACTTATACATGTATTTCATATCTTATACATGTCTTCACAAATTATATACTTGTCTTACGGAACTTATCGGTCTTCTGGGACTTATCTTGGTATTTCGGATCTTACTCGTGTATTCTGGAGCATATACATGTATTTGAGATCTTACATGTATATTCTGGAACTTATCTTTTGGTCTTCACCAGGAACTTATAGTTATTATAAGGACTTATTCTTGGCTTACAGATCTTATACTTGTTTTATAGAACTTATTATTGTCTTCACGGATCTTGATAGCATGCGAGAAGGTGCCCGTAGATGCGATAAATTGAATGGATCTGGGATATCGTTTTCTGGACGGATGGGACACCTTCGAATCCACGGACCCGTGGTCTTTCGTAGGTACAGATCCCAGATTCATTATACGGAAGTACGTGGTCTGTGGACTTATATTTATCTTATCGATGCGGGGTACGTAGTTACAAGCTGAACTTTATATTTATCTTATCGATACGAGTGCGGTATGTGCTACCGAGAGATTCTTTCGGATCTGAGGGTGCGTGGGTACTACGAGCAGATCTGAGGGTACATTCGGATATTTACTCTTATTCTTTATTGATGTCTTATGATATATGCAATCCGATTCTTAGACCCGATCATAAGAAAGAGTAGGGCCTTGATGTGATAAGTACCGAAGGTACGATCTGGTACTAAGGTGCCGTGGCACCATCTGAGCGATGCTGCCTGCACTTAGCGAGTCTTGTGGCACCGGTAGTGCGGGCGCCGGTCGATCTTAGAAGCACCAAGGCGTCCGCTCATTCATTTTTCGGTCTAGGTAGTCATGCGCGTCATATGTCTTTGAGGAACCTCTTTCTTAATCGTGTGATAATGACATATTGTTTTTCATGTTCATGTTCAATGTTCATGTTTTAGATCGTTTCGGGTTTCATATCATATTCGGGTTTCATGCCTGTTGCTTATGGCATTTCGGATACTTATGCGATATGATGTCTATCAACACATCATTCATATATTCTAGTCCTCTGAATCTATTTTCTTAGGAGTGGAATCAATCCAATCGGATCATCAAACTCGAGTTATGGCATTTTCATGCAGCTAATTCGATTTACCAGGTATTCTGGGAGCAGTGTGAAATATTTATTTTCCAGTGCCTTGTCTCAATATTTGGCACTGGATCTTTGTACTCCTTTAAAGCTAAGGTGCTAAGGGTTCTATTCAAGCTTGGAATCTGATTCGAACAGGAACTCAAGATACGTCAAAACAACTCGGACTACTCTATGATCACACTGATGCAGGAATTGGCTTGCACATAGCCTCACTTTGAGTGGATTTTTACGTGCAAGGTTGGGACCGTGATGGATGATCCAGAAGTTTAGGTAAGTCAAAATATGGGTTTGGGGGAGTTTTCTTGGGCCAAAATAGGTTATGGACGAATTTTGGAGATTTTCTAAGTTAGAAAGGTGGTGGTATATAAGGGAAAAGGGTATTTTAGGAAGGTTTTGGTAGTATGGAACAAGATTTGGACCAGTTTTGGGTTGAGTTGAAAATATGGTTATGGAAAGTTTAGAAGAAAGATGAGATGGTGATGGAAAGTAGAGTTTGCACAAGTGTGAACACTTAGGGTTATTGAAACGATCGCTAGATATATGATGGAGTGAAGGCGCCACAAATCAGCTATGAGCGGGTTGATTGATAAAGCGGGACAAAGACTTCACCACCAAGGAATCCACCTAGGTATGAGAAGCCACGAACTCGTCCCAGGGAATCCACCCGAGATAAGAAAGACAAGAGAACTCTTAAAAGAGAAATAAAATATTATTAAACTTGGTGATTGTCAAAGACTACATTATGGGGGAATATATAGCCTCATACTTTCTAAATCAAAAAAAGCAACTTCTACTTTAACTAGGAAAAGAAACTTTCTAAATTACAAAAAGCAACTCCTAAAAGAAAACTCTAAAATAAATAAAGCAAACTTTCTAAAATAAACAAAGCAAATCTTCCTAAAATAAATAAAGCAAACTTTCTAAAATAAATAAAGCAAATCTTAGTAAAATAAATAAAGCAAACTTTCTAAAATTAATATGGCAGCTCCACATCAGGGGTTTGTCCAAGTCTGACCACGTTTTTGCCTTTAAGGCTGAATGAGGTCAAAAGGAGTTTTCACATGTATTCAATGCGTCTTGACGTCCCCAATCCAAATCTTCAATAATTAGGGCTGAATTCCCAATGTTCGGTGTGTTTATAGAAGCTCCTGCATCATTTTTCGACCACTTAGAGTCAGAATTTAACGATGCCTATTTCTTTAGGTTTGGTTCTCCTTGAAGTTTATTTTAATTGGCCACTTGAATCACTCAAATCAGATAAGAAATGAGAAAGTTATGGCTAAAATACAAAAGGCGGTTGAGCGGGAGCAGTATCGAATTGTCTGGGTACACCCCTAAAGTGTCTTGGTACTTTGGATTATGGAAGGAATTATTACATTGCACGTTCAAGGTGTACACGATGCACATGACCAAAAAAATGTCAGAATGTGTGTTTTTCTCCATTTTTCCCTGTTACGATCGAATCAGTGCAAACTGACAACGCATCAATAAATTCCAAATTCACCTTGGAATCTCTTTTCTACTGATTCCTCTTCCCGATTACATATCTTTTTCTTTAAAGTGCTTTCATGAATTCCTCCAAAATCATTCAACATGGGTTATGACCCATCCTCCAGGCAAACCATGATGATTAGTTAGGTTTATTCTAAACCTGCTTCGATGATTCTCAATTAACCATGAATCCATCCTCAAAGGAAGGATTCCATAACCATCTTGTTCCATATGGGGTTTTACCAACCCTAAATTCAAGAAATCCAAGGTTAGAATGAATTATAACAAAACCCTAGATTTGGAGATAAACTATAAATCATACAAAGCCTTAATCATACAATGATTCTCTTCTCCTTCTCCTTCACGTTTTCTTCTCCTCCCCAAAATGAGACCAATTTGGTCTTTAAATTCCATCTTGCTAAGGCCTTGTTTATGCATCAAAACCCATTTTTAGGTTAGCTTTCGTGTTAGCACTTTGGTCCTCCATCGCCACAAGTACACAACAATTCCTATTATTTATTCTTTGGCCCATAGTCTTTTTAAATTATGACACTAAGCCCCTTTTCTGAATGACAATATTGTCCTTAAGTCTTGTACAAATTCAGAATTATCTCATTTTATTTCTAGAAAATTCATATTTAACATAATATACCACTAAACAAATTAAAAACTACTAGAATTTATATTTTGGGGTGTTACAACCAGTGATTGGATTAGCTCAGAAAGAAGCGGCTCTAGTATTTGGCTTGGATGGATGACCTCGACCAGATTCTTATAGACGAACAGTATGTAGGGACGCCCATGATCGGTGATGGAGATCCGATTGATAAGTCTTGATGAACGCCACGAATAACCGATAATTTCAAAGAGTTCTTTTATGTGAGACCCCGGAAGAAATGAACGATAGACACAGGTGGCAAACCTAGGAAATCCTCTAGATCTCGGATGACGACACGGATTGCGTCGTTGAGTTTGTCTCGCGAAATCTAGGTACACATTCAAATTTCGTCGCATTAGAGGATAGTGAGATTTGCACGTGTTGAGCAAATTGGGCCGAATGAACAAATGACAAGTGGCATGAAGTCCCACGCCCCACATGGATACATGCGGATAGGCTACGTGTCTAGAGAAAGTGGTCTTGCATGAGGGTAAATGTTAGTGGATGCTAGGTATCTTGGATAGGCTTTGCATGAGGAATTTAGTGGGAAGAAAAGTGGGTTAGGCATGACTTTTTTGTGGCATGACTCCTGGAACCCAGTTGGCCCTCTTCTACCACATTATGGAGACCGTATCATATATGATTCAGCTATCCATAATAATGCTCGTGTAGCTGAGGTTATTGATCGTGGTAGGTGGAGATTGACGATTGCAAACCTTCTGCGAGATCTTATCGCTATCAAGAATAGTTGTTCGACTATAGCCTTGATGACTCTAGGAAGTTTTATCTATTGGACAATTTACAAGCTATGCAGGGAATTCCTTTGTGAACTCGGCTTGGAACAATGTTAGACCCAGCCGGTGGTCGATTGGCTGTCTGATCGGTTCCTGTTTATCGAGGAGACATGCATTCATCGTTTGGTTGGCCCATTCGGGATAGATTGGTTATGCAAGACAAGCATCTCGGGTGGGCATGGCCAGGCTCTATATCGTGTGTTTTTATAGCAGGACTAATGTGGAAGGCCGGAACCACTTGTTTTTGGTTGTCAATTCACTGGCGGTATGGTTGAGTTTTAAGGTTATGTAGAGATTCTAGAACTCCACGAAATTGGGAGAATGAGTTCTTATGGGTAATTGCTACCAAAGGGAAATCCTTTGTTACATCACGAGGGTTGGCAGGGTGCTACCATTTATCACTTGTGGAAACCCAGCGAGGAATAGTAGAATTTATGAAAATATTTATTTTCAGCTGATGCTATTTTCATCTCATTTTGTAATGATGTGTGAGAATCTCATGAAGTTTCGGGAAGGTGGTGGATAATCCGATTGAGCGAGCTATGTGAGAGATGGTCCTTCCCTCTTAATATTCTTGACATTGGTGTTTCATTTGGTTGATTGATGGACGTTCTTTGGTTGGAGTCCTTATGCGCGTTGGGCTGGGGTTATGTTGCTTGGGTTGTGAAATTTGGGCTTTGGGGTTTGAATCCTTTCTGGGATGTGGGTGGAGTGTCTGTTGTTTTAGTTTGCTTTCCTTAGTTGTTGTTGGTTGTTTGGGGCTGTTGCCTTTTCCTTCGATTTTAGGAGGTGTCAGTTTTACGTAATTTTGGGCCTTTGGTCCGTGTATTCTTTGGTTGTGGGGCTTTGCCTTTTTGGAAATAAATGCTTACTTATCCAAAAAAAAAAAAAAAAGTTGGTTAGGAGACAAGTGGAAAGTTAGGTGTCAAGAGACTTAGGATGAAAGTGCTCCTACAGAAGCCAAACTAATTAAGTGGAAAGGAGAAGGGAGAAAGAGTGCTCGAGTTCGAGGGGAAAAGAAAGGAGAAAAAAAAAAAAAAAGGAAGGAAAGGAAAAGGAAAGCAAAACAAGAGAACCGGTCTGGAATTTTCTGGTTCCACGGGTCTTTGTGGAGATTCGTATTGTTGATCTACACTCCGATAGGTAGAAGCTTCTCTACCATGGTTATATCTTGTCTAAGAGTTGTTTGATGATAGGGAAGGTTAATCCATGCGGTGAAATTTGGATGAATGGCCGGTTTTCTAGCGGCGGTGATATTAAATTGTTTTGTTTATCCATTTTTACAAGATTAAAATCTGTAGATGGCCTTGTTGAAACTGATTTATTTAAATCTGGAGATGACCTTGTTGAAACTGATTTATTTAAATCTAGAAATGGCCTTGTTGAAACTGATTTTATGAGGATTAAAATCTGGAAATGGCCTTGTTGGCCAGTTTATTTAAATCTGGAAGTAGCCTTGTTGAAACTGATTTTATGAGGATTAAAATCTGAAATGGCCTTGTTGAAGCGGTTATTTAAATCGGTAATGGCCTTGTTGAAGCTGGTTATTTAAATGCGGAAATGGCCTTGTTGAAATTGATTTATATGAGGGATAAAAAGATTACTAAGAAGTGAGAAATCACGGTGCCTTTGGAAGTGAAAATGGAGTAAAGCCTTAGAATGGGCTGCGGGTTTGGGTTGCGGCCCGGAATTCTAGGTTCTGACTTAGTTTTTATAGTTGCAACCAAACTTCCCACGGTGGCTAGCGAGCACGGAGTGTTGTGCCTTTGTTAGAGTCTTGTTGTAACCTTGTTCAAGGCAGTGTTCACGATTCTTGTTCATAAAATGAAAAAAAAAAAAGGACATAATACTCAAAATTTAATAATAAATATACATAAATGACCCCCGGGGTTTGGGGCGTCACAGCATGATCATTAAGGTATAAGAGCATCACAACTTGGTATAGCTTGGTGTCGGAGCTTGGGTTAGAATTACTTAGTGCTCGGGAATTTGATATCCAGATCATAGTTTGGAATCAAGGTCTAGGTAGGAGGTTACCTAGGAGTCCACGGGACAGGATTATATCACAGCATGCATTGAGTGTTTTATGGTTTATGCTTTGATGGTATGTGCATGATTATTATTATTACAAATTCGTGAATTATATGCGTGGTAGGATGTATATAGGAAGTGCACTAGGGTTGAAAGCGTAACCTTGGAGTTCGGAAGCGAGCGGATGGTTCGGGATGTCGTATTATTGGTGGCATGTGCTATGAGTTGGACGAAAATGATTCTAAACTTGTTGTTGGACTTGTGTAGATGGCAAGTAAAGGACGGGGGCGTAGAGGTCGTCCACGGGGCGATGGTTGACCACCACCTGTTTTTGATCAACAGGCCTTCATAGAGGCCATGGGTCCTGCGATAGCCTGGTTGCCACCAGGCTGATGCGGTAGAGGTCAAGAGGTGCGGTAACCTCCAAAGGTTGAGCACCATCCTCCAGCGTTCCGCGAGAGGAGGGGACGCGATGGTTGCCAACCATTAGTTCGTCCAGTTGAGGAGGATTCTCAGGGCTATGGGATCACCTCCCGCGATGCTACTCGGATTGCGGCTTCATTCGACGGTGAGTCCGGATCACGGTGGGAGTGGGTCCGACTTCCGAGGACTTGGAACTATGACATGGGATGATTTACCCCCATTGGCTAATTCATAGGAAATGTTTGGGAACCTGGCGGCGTCGAAGGCGAGAGTTCCTTGAGATTTGAGACGGGGACTATTCTTGTACGCAAATTAGTAGTGATTCACGAGTTAGTGCGTTTGAGGATGATTATGTGGCCGCGCGGCCCGAAGTCGAGAGGTTTGAGGATGGGAGTGTTATCCATCGAAGCCCGGGTGTAGGACATAACCTCTGAGACATGGACTCGATGGTCGGTCTGACCTTGATTATTGAGCGAGAGATAAAGAGCCTTACGAACATCGAGATCTGGGTACGTGGCAAGAGGAAGGAGGGACGGATTTCTTCAGATTCAGGAAAGCGCAGAGGCTTCCGGTTCCGCGGGGTTTCAAGGAAAGGCGCGGCTATGGGGCCAAGGCCCAACCGGGTTCCTTGATGGTGTCGCATGTTACCATTGCATCGACACAGGACATATAGGCGCGGGATTGCCCTCAGAGGCTGGGATTGCAGGGCCATGGTACGCCTCACTCCCAGTCATCAGTGGGACATGCACAGATGCAATATGTTCCTTCGCCCGGTCGCGGCGAGAGGAACCGATTATCAGTCGGGTGCTGCACGAAGCGCAATACGCTGGAGCGGGCCAAAGGCCAAAGTATGGGTCGAGTCGAGACGGGGCTCCTGGCGGGGACTTCGGGGACCCAGGGGCGTGTCTACGCCATCGTACCCATCGGCTGGCCAGGCAATGAGGTGTAGGTACTTACAGGGTATGTTTCCTCTTATCGCTATGGGCGAGGATATTGATTATGGTGCATCATTCATTCATTCTTTGCATCTGTGAGAGGGAATTGGGCTTAGGGTTGAGACCTTGGAAGAGCGATACGTAGTACTCCCACACAGGAGTAAGGGTGAGTGTGGATCCCCGATTTATCGAGGTTGCGAGTTAGAGATCTCGAGGATTACACTTTCGGTGGACACGATGGTTATGGACATGGCGGAACCACGTCATCCACAGGGATGGGTAGGCGTGACACAGAGTAGTTGTGATTGTGAGCGTAGGAAAGTTACCGCCTACACTCAGGACGGTACTCGTGTCACGTTTCAGGGGGACAAGCACGATGCTTTGCCCCAGGCCGTGTATGACTCCCAATGGCACGGGCAATTGATGGGTTCGCTAGCTAGCCTTACCCTAGAAGACGAGGTGAGACAGCACTTGGATCTGCCTCGGGTAGTATGCGAGTACGAGGATGTTTTTCAGGACGAGCTACCGGGATTACCTCCATCGAGGGATGTAGACTTCCGCATTGAGCTACACCCTGGTACGTTGCCCATTTCTATGGCTCCACATAGGATGGCGCCGGTTGAGTTCTCGGGGCTGAGGTCGAATATAAAAGTTCTTGGGCAAAGGGGTTCATTAGGCCAGAGCACTTCACCATGAGGCGCTCAAGTTCTATTTGCGAAGAAGAAGGATAAGACCCTTATTGTGCATCGATTACAGACAGTGAATAGACTCACGATCAAGAATCGGTGCCATTCTGAGGTTGATGACTTGTTGTCGGTGAGGGCACGAATCTATAAAGATAGACCTTCGCGGATTTACCATCAGTTGGGGATTAGGAGTAAACATCCTAAGAGCGGCGTTCGGGGCGCGATATGGGCACTTTGAGTTTACGGTGATACCATCAGTTGGTGGTCTTTGTTGATGACATCCTGATTTACTCCCAGTCGGAAGTGGAGCATGAGGATCACTTGAGAATCGTCTTCTGATTTTTTTGATAATTAAATTTATTACGAAGAGGCGGCCTTGACAGAAGAATACATTGAGCGAGGCAGAGGCCACAGACAAGAAAAAAACGGACTGACACCTCCTATAAATGTAAGGCAGACAGCGGCAGAACTGACATAAAGCCACCAATAAAGACCACGAGCCCACATTCGGGGCAAAAGAAATGACACATGAACCCGCCCACAGCCGGGCAAGGCATGAGCCCCAACAATCACAAATCAAACATCCAACCTCTTAGGAGATAAAATATTAATAGGAAGGACCATCTCTCACATTGATCTGTTTGCGGGATACTCTGACAACTATACGAGACAGAAATCTGAGAAGTCTAACATCATCACAAATCGGGTGAAAAATAGTATCGATTTGGAGCATAGTTATTTATCATGAATTCTAATATTAATTGACACAGTGGTAGATAGTAGCACCGCGCAATCTTCCTTGTAATATAGATGAAGGACTTTCCCTTGTTGCGATTACCCACAGAGCCGTTCTCCCAATTCCTTAGGTTCTAGAGACCACAGCACAAACCACGAGTTCTCTTGCCAAATACCGGTGTGAAATGGCACTTAGAAGAATAAGTGATTTTGTCTTGACATTAGCACGACAAAATACACAAGATAAATTTGGTGAGACCCGCAGAAGCTTATCTGGGTAACCAATGCATTGCAGTAAGTGGCCCGGTGGTAAGCATGCCTCGATGGCAGGAAACCGTCGAATGGAGCCCGATTAACAACCGGCATCTTTGGTCTAAAGTGGTTCCAAGCAGAGCTTACAGTGAAAACCGCAGAAGGATCTAGAGTCCAAGAGATAATATCCTCCACCAGAGGCATCGATAAGGTAATTGCTTCTTGTTCTTGATAGCAATAAGGTCACACAGATTAGCGGTGAAGCCAATTCCACCCCCTTCATCGATAACTCTGACTACTCGGCGTTACAGTGGATGCGAGGAGTCATACAAGATCAGCTCACCCATAATAGGGAAGGAGAGGACCAATGGGTTCGAGAAATCATGCCATAAATGGAGTGTTGCCCCATTACCCACCTTGTGCTTTGGGAGTGATCCTCTCTCTAAGTTGAAGGATTTTATGACTCGGGAACAATAAGTGGGGACCTTTGCATTCGGAGGGGCTCCCTTGGAATAAAACCTCCGCACCCACGCCACCCACAAGGAGTCCTTCTTGTAGAACAGATTCCAGACATGCTTCATAACATTTGAATCATTCAGGTCTTTAACACGTCACGAGGCCCTAAGCTAGCCCTCCTACATTTGGAAGACATATTCCCTTGATCTTGACAGGCAATCCCGAATTTCGGACCATAGAAATCTTGAATGGTATAATCTTAGATATAGTATACTTGGGGATAATAAACGAATTTGCACCCGATTACAATTGTATACGGTATAAGGCCAAAAGCAATCAGGTATGTCTAGGCATAAGATAAGATTTGTATCGAGTGAATTCATTTGTAATTCTTTGAATAAGGAGCATACAATCCACTTAGTGAGTAGGCCTTGTAGAAATCAGAGGACTCCCAAATATCTCATAGGCAGCTTTGCGGGGGGCCCGAACCACGTGGCGTTGACCAGTCATTCCTAACTTCATCGAAACTCACATTGGAAAATGGCCTTTAGCATTCGGTGGAAACCCAGAAGCACATTAAACCTGTAAGTGGAGTCATGAATCACCTGAACTTTGGGATACGTCCGCAGAGAAAACAAAACATATCATCTACCAAAGCATAAGTGAGTTAGGTTGATTCCTTGCATGCGGGGTGGCGAAACCCTTGCCTATTAAGGCGGCCGGTAGGATGCGGGAGAGGGCCTCCATTGCGAGGATGAATAAAAAGATGATAATGGGTCCCCTTGCCTTAACGTAGCTTGCTAGCGAAAAACCCTTAAGCTCACCATTTTATCGAAATAGAGAAGGATGGGGTAGTGATACGAGAAGCCATAATACATTTCAATAGATGATAGTAGGGGTTCCTATACGGGAGAGGGATGCACGAGATACAACCCAAACTAAGCATGTCATTATGCCTTCATGATGTCAACCTTTAAGCTAGGAGGACCTATATCACGGTAGTTTAACATAAGATCTTAGGTGATAAGGACATTGTCGTGATGCTCCTACAACCCAGACAAAATTGTTGTGATGGGGTGATAATGTCACAGGAGACCTTTGTTTAATTCTCGCTGCAATGATCTTCGAGATGCACTTATAGATGGTGTTGCAACAAGAAATAGGCCTGTCGTGCATAGAACCGGGATTGGGCCTTAGGCACAGCTATAATTGTACAATTAATCCATGAGAAGCATACTTCCAATTCAAGAGGAACTCACGTGCATAAACGTCCTCCCAGATAATACCCCCGAGCCACCTTGAAACAACGAGAAAACCACTTCGGGGCAGGGCTTTGGAATCATCAATGGAAAAAATGGCTTCCTTGATCTCCTCATGGGAAATTGCTTTATTAGCGTATCCATATGCTGGGGGGACCACTGAAGTCATCAATCCATCTAAATACTTCGGAACGGCTAAGCGGCCAGGTTCATCGGAACATAAAATACCTTGGAAGTGCCTTACGACTTCTGCTTGATGTGTAGGGTCTTCGGGTTCTGCAGCCATTTGCCAAGTAATAACCTTTAAAACCTTTCCAGGAGCATTCACGAGGCTTTGTGAACTTTGTGGAAGAAGGCAGTGTTACGGTCACGAGTTTAAACCAGACTCTAGATTTTTGCTTCAAGCTCTCCTCGGTAGTGGCTAAGTCATGATAATTCTTTAGGCAACTCTTCTCATTTCCCCCCCAGCATGGGACTAATTTGTTGAGCCTGGCAGTTGGAGCTGTGAGAAGTGCCTCTGCGCGCCTGGCCAGCCTCATTCAACCTACCAAAGGATCGGAATTGAAGGCTTTTTTTTTTGGATAATTAGAATTTATTACCCGAAAGGGCAAAGCCCTGACCAACGAAACCTGAGCAAAAGCGAAAGCGAAAGAAAAAAAGCGAGATGACACCTCCCAAAATAGAGGAAAGGGCATCGTAGAACAACCCCTCAAAGCGAGAGGCACACTGACCAAGCGAGCCCTGGCAAGGGCAAAAAGGTAAAAAAACCAAAGACCCAGCCCCTGACGGGCAGAAGCAACTGAGACGAAAGAGAGAAGTCCCGGCCTCAGAGGACCACGATCACACTTTAAGTAGACGAACCACAATTGCCAAGGATATTGTGGGAAGGCCCACCTCTCACATAAAGCTCACATTAGAAGGATTATCGACAACATACGAGATACCGGTTATTCTAAGTCTAACATCGATACAATGAGGTGGAAAATGGCATGCAGCGAACAAAATTTTCTCATGAATTCTACTATTCAGATTGTCTCCATAAGTGGTAGGTGTAAGCACCCCATCACGATCTCTTAGTAATAGAGAGGATAGATTTACCCTTCAGACCTTGATTACCCGTAAAAATTCATTCTCAGTTCGGCATTCGAATTCCACCTTAACACTTAAAATCCTCATCCGGATACGTGATGAAGTGGCAGCCAGAAGGAAACGAGTGGTCTCATCTTCTGTGACACAGTGAAAAACACGGGAAGCCCAAGTTTATAAGGCCCCACTTGAGAAGCTTATCTAGAGTAACCAATGTCTTGGATATCCACTGGTAAAGCATGTCTCTAATAGCTTGGGGGAACCGGATCGTAGAGTGCCGAGTTTACATAGCAGGCTTTTTTAGGTCTAATATGGTGCCACGGCCGAGCTAACGAGAGAAAATCGGAAAGGAAGCGGCGTCCGGGACCGCTATCCTCACTAGAGACATCAGTGATAATCAACACAACTATCCTTGATAAGCGGCTAAAGTGCGCTGAATTAGATAGACGATTCCTTCTACCTTCATCAATAACCTCGCCATGGCGTTTCTATGAATAAGCAGTGGTATATGATTCTTTCATCATAGCAAGGAAGGAGAGGACCAGCCGGATTCAACAATCATGCCATAAAAGGTCCCGACACCATTGCACCTTGTGTTTAGGAGAGGTGCGATCCTATCCCTTAGCCCAGATAATTTACGCCAACTCCAGGAGCAGCTTGCTGGGACTTTTGCACCTGGCTCCTGTCTTAAGTACCATCTCAGAACCGAGGCCACCTGTGAGTCCTTTCTATAGAAACAATTCGGATGTGTTTCATAATATTTGCATCGTTCGGATCTTTGTCGCGAAGTAGACCCGAACCACCCTCCTCCTTTGGGAGAATGACGGACACACCAATGACCTTTATTTGGTTAAAACCCATTTCTGGGACCACAAAAAACTGCTGAATAATTGCTCAATTTTTGCAATAGTGAACTTAGGAATAATGAAAATCTTGCACGTTTTGAATCTTTATGCGAAGCCCGATCTGTCAGTACCAATCTCATAAGATGTGTCTGGCGGTCCAAGATTGGTCAGCCATAATTTTATCGAGGAGTGGGTGCGATCTGATAGGAAAGTCTATTAGAAATCAATGGACTCGAGATACTTCATTGGAAACCTTCCCAAACTGAAGCACGTAATGTTCAGTAAATCATTCTTAACATCATCATTTACCCCATTGAACATGGCCTCTTTTGGAGCGTTCACTTGAAGTACACAGAAAAGTTTTCAAAGCATAAGCACGTCCATGATAGTTTGGATCTTGGAATGGAGTCCCACGTGAATAAATATATCATCTATAAGCATAAATGTGTTAGGTTAACTTCCTTCCATTTGGGATGAAGCGAAAATCTTGCATATGGGCTGCCGAGAGATAAGGATTTGGAGCTTCCATAATGGGATGAACAATAATGGGGATAAGAGGGTCCCTTTGCAAGCCCCAGGTGCTAGCGAAAAGCCTTGACTCACCATTCACGGCCACAGAGAAAGATGGGGAGGTGATGCAAGCTCTAATACATCTCAAAGGTGAATTAGATTACCCATTCTTGTGAGGACTTCAAAGATGCGGTTCCCGACTAATTGTGTCATAGGCGCTACACTTTCCGACTGCGGGTCGATCCCAAACATGGGAATGCAAGAAAACTTCATTACTCACGCTTCCTTTACAAGCCCGATGAGTCATGATGGTCATTGAAATTAAAGAGATTTGAATGGGATAAACTACGGGCCGGGAATCAGTTACCTTAAGGCCGGTAACGATGATGATCGGATAACAGGGGAGAACTTGAGTGAGCGCATTGGGAATATATCAGGCGCATTCATTTGAAGGCGCTCTGTCTAACTACTGGCTTTGAAGTTAACACGACCAGCGGTTCATCAGTGAATAAGGCCCGCGAAAGGAACATCAGCAAGCTCGAGGAAAACGAGGCACTTTCGTGGAAGTCATTCATGGCCGTGTCATTCAACATGTTGCCCCGGACGCTCGCTGCTAAACTGGTGGTATTAGTCGCCCATAATCATCAGTTTTGTGACCAAGGGCTCACACCATGAGATGGCGCGGAGCACTCTTCAATCCGTGTAGGTGTTAGAGGCGTACCTTCTTGGGAACCAAAAGGAGATGTTGCTTTTCAGCACAGTGATGTGGCAAAGCATAGCTTGGTCCATGGAGTGAATAATATCAATGCTGACCTTCTCGAGTTTTCCCTGATCAGTTCTACCAAGCGAGCATGCTCATAGTTATGGAAGAGTCTCCACCACGGAGAAAGAGAGTGAAAGTGCATCCTTTGTTAGGTGCTTTTAGGGTTTCCATGAGACAAATAAAATCAAGATCATGGAACTGTAGAACGCACTTCTCTTTGCTTGAGGGGGTCGTTCAAGCCCCTTATGTTCCAAGAGGCGAACTTAACCATTGGGAAGATGTGGAGTCCCCCCTATCATTGGATCTTGCGCATTAGCCGGGCTCCGTTTCTTCAATTTCTTAAGCTTCTTCTTGGAAAGAGGCACAGGCGTGAAGTCCAGCTCATCAACCCTTTTTATGTGCCTGAATGTGTCAATAATGGGAGAAGTATCCGAAAAATCAGTGTTAACAATAGGAACGGACAGTGGTTCTTCCTCCACACCAGGACCCTCCTCCTCGCTTTGCGCTAGACATGCAAAGGTGTTACCATGCAACTTCCAGGAGAGGATATATCGGCTTCAATAACCCTTCAACTTCCTCTGCGTCGACTGTTCGAGATTACGCATGCGTAATAGTAGGGATGGTGGATACACTATCTACTGAATTTGTGGAGTTCCCAGCTGCTAACTTCAACCCTTCCCCTTCATCATCAATATCACACGCTATCAACGACCTCGTACTTCTTTGTTCTCGGGATTTGTGGCGATTCCTGACTCGGACTCTTCTTAACTTGACAATTTGCGAGGTTATGGCCAAACAGTTTGCATTCAGAATAGCATTTAGGAGCCCGAGGATGTCGATTCTTATTGTAGAATAATTTGCCATTACCCTGTCGGGGAGCACACAATCAACTAACCTCTATACAAATTCTAGCAAAAGATAATTTAGTACGGTTCTCGGTGAGCGGATCAGTGCGTGAGTTCAACGGTCTTGCAATGTGCGCGAGACAAGTGCTTGTCGATATTCAGGAGGAATGTTATAGAACACGACCCAGTTGGGATAGATGATAGGCTGAATGTTAGGCATGTCCATTCCAGGCCTCCATGCACGTAATATGAACGGTCTCCCTGCTAAGTGCCAAGGTCCAGCATCCATAACCCAGTCCCGAGCCTCCGGATCCCTGAATCTGAAGAAGAATAAACCATTCTCGGTTGTAGAAATTTTAGGCATCTCCCTCTTTGGCTTGTTAACCCGGAAGGCGCACCACCCAGGGAATGGGAGCGCTTTCGAGCTTGCCCTACCAAACATCCCTTCCACATGTCAATGCCCTCATTCACCGCCTCCTCCGGAGGTTTGGCAACAAGCTTACCATCAGCACATTGCGGCATGTAGAACTGCAACGGACCCCCTGTTTTCACAGGCATAGAGACCAAACTTTTCCAGGATCTTACTGGAGGATCATTAGCAATCTCAGAATTAATGGTAAATTGGAAAATGAGATCGATGGACATACCCTTTTCCCGCCAAGCCTGACCTCTGTAAATCGCCCTTCCTCACATGCTCGTCCTGCTTCCCGCCATGCTTTGCTGTCCGGACAGTTGGCCTGGCGTTCGTCTTGTTGATGCCATCTTCAGCTCCTGAGGTAGCTTTAGGCACAACTGCCGATCGTCATGGGCGACTCCTTGGAGGATCGCGCGTCGATGTGCTCGATAAGGGAGGTGTTGGTCCCCTTTTTAGGAGCCCAATACTGAGAGAACCCACTTTGTTGAGGCGATCTTGTGTGGTCCCCTCCACCATGCCGGGATCCACTTCTTAGCCGTACCGCCTTGGCGTGCCTTCCCACTGCTTGAGATCGGACTTCTTTTCACGCTCGCCGTGCAGATTTGAGGAGGATGCACTGTAATCAGCGATCGGGCCGATGATGGTACCAGCGTCGGTGCTAGAAACGTCCTCTGAGGATCGCGCACCGGGATAGGCCACTCCACCATTCTCAACACCGTAAGACATCTCCATATTGAGCTTCCGTGTAGAGTCAGTTTTAAGAACGAGAATGCAACTCAAATTTTGGGAAGGGTGACCATGTGTGGTCAACCCCCACCAACTCCGGTCCCACCCGCGAGAGGTTGTCCTCCTGTGAAGACAAGTGGGTCCTAGAGCATTTCGATTCTGACATTTCCCTCCCATTCATTCCTTGTACTTTACAGTTTTTGAGGATCATCGGGTTGTATGCCAAGTTCGATGAGTGCGAGTTTTGGCTTGCGGGGTGGGTTTCTTGGGACACGTGGTGTCGGCTTCAAGCGTTTAGGTGGACCGGGGAAGGTTGAATTTGTGACTTTTTTGAATAATTAAAATTTATTACAAAGGGGCAACGCCCAGCAAAGAATACAAAACGGAATGAGGCCACAACCAAACGAAAAGCGGACGGCCTCCCTATAAATATAGGAGCAAGCAACGGCCCAGGAACAACCGCAGGCCACCCGATAAAGACACGAGCCCTGTCAAGCCCGAAAAAGAAACAACACAGAACCCAGCCCACAGCAGGGCAAGGCAACAAGGCCCCAACAATCACAAATCAAGCATCGACCTACCGGGAGATAAAATACTAATAGGGAAGGACCATCTCACACATTGATGCATTTGCCGGGACTATCGACAACCTTAGAGACCGGGAAATAAGAGTAACATCGCTCACAAATGAGGTGAGAAAAATAGTATCCCATTTGGGCGTAGTTGTTCTCATAAGATTCTACTATTCCAGGTATTTACAGATGGTAGATAGTAGCACCGCAATCTTCATATAATGAAATTTGAAGGACTTTCCCTTGTTGTACGATACCCACAAAGATTAGTTCTCAATTCCTCGGGAGCTCTGAGACCCACCTGACCATAGAATCCTGCACTTGAATACCGGCTTTGAAATGGCAGCCCAGAGAGATAAGTGGTTCACGTATTCAACATTAGTACGACAAATACCTGAATATAGAGCTGGTGAGACCCCATGAGAAGCTTATCTGTGCTTGATACATTGCATGCAATGGCCCGGACAATAAAGCATGCCTCGATGGCTTAGGAAACCGTCGAATAGTGCCAATTAACGCCGGCATCTTTGGTGCAAAGTGGTTCGAGCATCTTTGGGACCTTTGCATTCGGAGGCTCCCTGCGAGATCAAAACCTCGCACCCACGCCGCTGAGTCCTTCTTGTAGAAACGATTCGAGACATGCTTCATAACATTTGAATCGGTCGAGGTCTTTGCTGCGCTGAGGCTGCGCCCTCCTCTTTTGGAAGACACAGCGATTTCCATTTGATCTTAGCACGACAGCGCTCCGGAATTTCCGGACCATAGACTGCGGGTGGCTGCTCGATCATAGATATAGTATACTTGGGAATAATAAACGAAATTTGCACCCAGTACAATTGTATCTTGTATAAGGCCAGAATGTCGGTATGTCTTAGGCATAAGATAGAATTTGCTTGTCAAGGCGGAATTATGGCCGTAATTCTTTGAATAAGAGGCATACAATCACCATGAGTGAGCCTTGTAGAAATCAGAGGGACTCTGCATATATCTCATGAAACACACTTGTGAACCACGTAGGCGTTCATGAGTGTTCACAACTTCATCGGAGAAACTCGTGAGGAAAATGGCACTACCTTGTTCATGAAGCCAGAAACGCATAGAGCACAGCAATTAGTCCATGAAGACACGAACACTTGAATGCATCCCACGAGAAAATAAAAATATATCTGACGTAAAGTGAGTTAGGTTGATTTCCTTGCGTACGGGGTAGAAGGCTGAGCCGCAATACATTAGGCGGCCATAGGTAAGGATCTGGAAAAGGCCTCCATTGCGAGGATGAATAAAAAGATGAATCTAAGGTCCCCTTGCCTTAACGCCTTGCTAGCAAACCCATGAAGCTCACCATTTATCGAAATAGAAGGATGGGAGTAGTGATCACGAGCCATAATACATTTCAATGAGTGAGTAGGGGTTCCCATACGGAGAGAGGATACTCGAGTTACAACGCTATGACAAGATTGACACGGAATGAGGTCAGAGTTTATGAAGGAGGTTTATAGAGGATTTCTCATTGTGGCGCCCCTATTGAATTGACACGGAATGAGGTCAGAAGTTTGTATGGGATGACTCATGTGACGGCGTTCCAGGCCAGAGGCTTACTTCGGCTCCCCATTCTAATAGTCCCCGAGAAGGAGACGAGAGTACCTGATGTCTTTGTGATGCTTCAAAGGAGCGGACCCAGGGTGTGTTACGTCTGATGCAGGAAAGTTGTGGCTTATGGTTCTCGGCGGGTTGAAGAATCACAGAGCGGGAATTACCCCATGCATGACATGGAGTTGGATCTTGCGTAGTCTTACCACTGAAGATTTAGCGCCACTACTTATGTAATTGAAGCGATTCGAGGTATTTTGGACCACAAAAAATTAAAATACATCTTCATGCAACGAGACCTCGACATGAAGCGGCGTAGAGTGGATGGAGTTTAGAAGATTACGACTTCACTTTATTTACCATCATTAAGGCAAATGTGGTGGGATGCGCTTAATAGAAAGTCCGCAGTGCTTGGCTAGTATGGCTAAAGGTGGCGGATGCTCGAGGAGCAGTGGAGTAGTTAGTGCGATACGATGAAGCGAGGGCTTCAGTACTGCTGGAAAGTATTATGGCTCTGTAGATCTCTTGACGAGTGATAGAGTCCAGTGCGGGACCTTGAACTAGTATCCATCGGGGCCAAGGTACAATGGTCACCACGTGACGAGAGAATTTGGGCCATCCACACATGGTAGTCTTCGATTATAGGGGAGGGTTGTGGTTGATGCAAGGTTGGGGCCAAGTGATGGATGATCGAGTTTAGGTAAGTCAAAATATGGGTTTAGGGTAGTTTCTTGAGCTGAAATAGGTTAATGGCGAATTTTGGAGATTTTAAGTTAAGAAAGGTGAATTTATGGTATATAAGGGGAAAGGGAATTGTTAGGTTTTAGTAGTATGGAACAAGATTTGGAAAGTTTTGGGTTGAGGTTGAAATATGGTTATGGAAAGTTTAGAGAAAGGTAGAGATGATGGAAGTAGAGTTTGCACAAGAGTAGTTTACTTAGGTTTAATGAAGCGATCCACCTGAGATGGATGATGAAGTGAAGGCGCCACAATCAGCATGGACAGGTTGATTGATAAGCGGACAAAGACTCGCCACGAGGAATCCACCAAGGTATGAGAAGCCACGAACTAGTCCCCGAGGGAATCCGCGAGATAAGAGAACAAGAGAAACTCTTAAAAAGAGAAATCTGAAAATATTATTAAACTTGAGCTGATTTTTCAAAAGACTACATTATGGGGAGTATATATAGCCCCTTACTTTCTAAATCAAATAAAGAAAATCCTACTTTAATTAGGAAAAGAAACTTTCTAAATTAATAGCTCTTGCATGGCTGCAAAATAAATAAAGCAAACTTTCTAAAATAAATAAAGCAAATGTTCTGAATAAATAAAGCAAACTTTCTAAAATAAATAAAACAAATCTTCCTAAAAGGGATAAAGCAAAATCTTTGAGAGCAAATCTCATACCAAATCTTTGCAAAATCAATATGGCGGCTCCATCGGGGTTTGTCCCAGTCGGCCGTTTTTGCCTTCCAAGGCTGAATGAGGTCCAAAGGAGTTTTCACATGTATTCAGTCGTCTTGACCTCCCCGATCGATTCTTGATAATTAAGTGAGTGATGTTTGGTGTGTTTAAAGATGCTCCTGCATCAAACCCCTATAGTTGGGAAAAAAGACTTGTCCTCAAGTCTTTTTTTTTTTTTTTGGATAAGTAATATTTATTTCAAAAGCCAAAGCCTGACAAAGAATACACAGGCCAAAAGGCCCAATTACGAAAAGCAGACGAACCTCCCACAAGGCGGAAGGAAGGCAGCAGCCCAAAACAATAACCTTGACCAAGAAAGCAAACCAAAACAAGCGGACACCCACCCACATCCGGGTAAGTGGCCCGAACCCAAGCCCGGCCCACAGCAGGGCTAAGATTACCCAGGCCGCGGATAAGGACTCAACCGGCAGCGAAACCATCGATCAACCAAATGAAACACCAATGTCGAGATATTAAGAGGAAGGACCATCTCTCACCGTAGCTCATTCCTTGGATTATCACCACGCCACGGAAACTTGAGATTCTCGGCCTTACATGATTCTGAATGAGATGAAAAATAGCATCCATTTGGAAAATAAATATTTTCATAAATTCTACTATTAAATTTGTCTCCACAGAGTAATCAAATGTTGCTTTTGAGCAATCCTCTTGGTGATAGAACAAAAGGATTTCCCTTTGGTACCTTGATTACCCATAAGAACTCATTCTCCCGATTCGTGGAGTTAGAATTCCCACGTAACCTTAAAACTCGACCCGGATACGGCGATGAATTGGCAACCAAAAGCAGTGGTTCTGTCTTCCACGATGATCCGTGACACGATATAAGTCGGTCATACTTTGAGAAGCATCTTGCATAACCAATCTATCCACAGATAGCTGACCAAGCGATGAATGCATGTCTCTGATAGCTTGAGGAACGGTCGTATGGTGCGGTTGATACCGACTTCTTTGGTCAACATTGTTCCAAAATTTGATTCTGATGAATTCCCCAGAAGAAGCAATTGTCCACGAGATAAAATCCTCTCTAGAGTCATCAAGGCTATAGTTGGAACAACTATTCTTGATAGCGATAAGATCTGCAGAGTTTGCAATTGGCCAATTCCACCTACCACCATCAATAACCTCAGCTACACGAGCATTATTATGGATAAATTTGAATCATATAATCCCGGTCTCCATAATGTGGTAGAAGAGACCCAATAGGGTTCCATGAGTCATGCCATAAAAAAGTCCTTGCCATTATTGCACCTTGTGTTTGATGAAGGGCACGACCACATCTCATGGTGAAGCAATTTTCGCGGCTCACGAAGCGAGCCAAAGGGATTTTAGCACACCACGAAATAAACTTCTCATATACCTTCTCACCCATGCGACCCGTAAAGTCCTTACTATAAAAAAGATTCCAAATGTTCATAACATTTGCATCATTCGAATCTTTGATGGCGCTGTGCCCAAGCCACCCTCCTCCTTCGGAAGACAAACCGACTCCCAACTGATCTTGGCTTGATGTGAATTCCCAATTTTTCCGGACCAAAGGAAGCTTTTGAAAGCTTGTTCAATCTTAGCAATTGTGAATTTCGGAATTATAAACAGGCTGCACCAATACTGCTGAATACTATACAAAACAGAACCAATCAGCTGCACCCTTCCCGCATGGACGCCACCTTGTCCCACGAATGGATACGCCGAATTTTATCGAGAGAAGCGGGCGGCGGTCGGAATGGGTAGAATCTCAGTTGAGATCGGAGGGACTCGAGATATTTCATAGAAACCTCCCAAGCCAGAATCTGTGGTGTTCAATAAATCATTCTTAATGTCATCGGCTCATCCAGAGCCATGAAAATGGCACTCTTCGCTTGTTTATTTGCTGACCAGCTACTCAAACTACCTGACTCGCGTCATAACTTGTACGGATTTTGTCCCTCGAGAAAAGAGGAAATATCATGTAAGCTTAGATGGGTTAAGTGAAGTTCACGATTTAGGATGGGCCCGAAAATCTGAATTTGTCAGGCGTAGCGATAATGACCTGAAAGGGCCTCCATAGCAATGATAAATAAAGCGGAGAAGAGGATCCCTTGTCTCACCGCACTGTGAAAAATCCGTACTTCGCATTCACCGTCTGAGAGAATGTAGGGGTAAGATGCATTCATAATACAATCATCGAAATGCAAATTGTTTATCTTGTCTAGATACCCAATCTGACTCGGCTAATTGTGTGAATGCCTTCTTAATGTCGACTTTTAGAGCACACAGGAGGCCTTTGTTTCGATGGTAGTTGGCCATTAGCTCTTAGTGTAAGGATATTATCAGCAATACTCAGGCCCAGCATGCACAAGGCGGCGAGAAGGACTTATTATATCAGGGATGCATTGTTTAAACCTCGCAGCTATAATCTTCGAAATGCATTTATACATGGTGTTACAACAAGAGATTGGTCTATAATCATTCATAGTCTCAGGATTAGGGACCTTGGGCACCAAAGCAATAATTGTGCAATTAATCTCGAAGAGCCTACGGTTGAAGAAAAGTCAACGCCTCAGCAACATCACTCCTGATGATAGACCACGCAGCCTTGAAAAAGGGATGAAAAATATCGGGGCCGGGAGCTGTTTTCATCAATAGAGAACATGGCCTTTGATCTCCTCATCGGTAATTTCACCCTTTAAAATGTCAGTCTTGCGTAAGACCATGTAAGACCCACGACATTGTCCATGTATTCTTGAGTGAAGAAGGACCATCGAGAGCATAATACTTTCTTGAAAAAACCAACAGCTTCCTCTTTGATGGCCTCCGGGTCATCAATTCTGCATCCATCTCCGGAAGTTATGACTCTTATCGCATTAGTGCATTCAGACTTTGTGACTTTATGGAAACCTCGTATTCTGATCTCCAAGTTTGAGCCACATTACTCTAGATTTCTATTTTAAGAAGCCCTCCTCTGCATAGGCTAGATCATGGTATCTCTTTAAATACTTCCTCTCATTTTCCACCGACCTGTGATCGGATGGGTATTGATCTGACATTTTGGGCTGACTCGAGTTCTCCACCTTCCTGAAACACGTTCACGCAACACCATATGGATAGGTTCGCATGCAAGGGATGCTTTACCCTTTTCATTTTAACCATTTTCTCATTAATTCAGACATGGAGTACAGCACTTCACACTCCCAAGCTACTTCACACCAAGAAAAGGTGGTGGTCACCTAAAATTAAAAAACTTAAAAAATTTTTTCCGCTCAAGAACCTACTAATATTCGACTTGTGACCGAGGCAATTGATCGATAACCTGTGGTGCTGAACTTCCATTAATGCATTGGGAAATATGTCCAACATTCATTTTGAAGACAACGCATCCAAATTTTCCAATGCGAAATTCTCCCATTTTGTTGATGCAAAGTGATTCTTCTTCAATCCAAGATTAGATTAATTGCACCATTATTGCCTCTTGCCCAAGGTCCCTAATCCTGAGTCTATGAACGATTATAGGCCAATTTCTTGTTGTAACACCGTTTATAAGTGCATATCGCATTATTGTTTGGCAATAATCTGTTGCATGCCCGAGATTATGTCCCGCACGCCGCCGGGCGCTGAGTATGTGAGCAATGCCCTTAGTTATCAGAGCGCAGATCAATTATCCGTGATAAAGGTCCTCCCAAAAATTAAAATCAGACATGGCTGTATGACACAATCATTGAGATGTATCCCTGGGGCTCCTAGCTAGTATTGGAACCCCTATGTAGCTCCACCGGAATGTATTAAGGTTTGTATCACCACCCCTTTCTTCTCCGTATCGCAAATGGTGAGTCAAGGTGGGTTTTTCGCTAAAGAACGTGGTCCGGGAGGCAAGGGACCCTCATTTTTTATTATTATCATTGCTATGGAGGCTCTGTCTAGATCCTTTCGGTCGCCGTAGTCGATTACTAATATCACCCGAAATGTAAGGAAATTAATTAATTCACCTAACATTTGCGTGGATGATATTTTTCTTTTTGCCATGGGACGCCCAGTGTCTGTCATAATGGATGAGCTAAATAGGTTCGAGGAATTCTCCGGGCTGCAGGTGAACAAACAGAAGAGTGCAATTTTCATTGCCGGGGTAAATGGTGAAGACAAGGCTGAGTTACTGAACATCACTGGTTTCAGTTTGGGGAGCCTTCCTATTAAATATCTTGGTGTTCCGTTGATCTCTACAAGGCTGTCCCACGGTGACTGTCAGCCTTTACTGGATAAAATCTTGGCCAGAATTCAGTCTTGGACAAGCAGGGCCCTTTCTTATGCGAAGACTGCAAATGAATTGCCCTGGGTTTTATATAGCATCCATCGCGATTGGCGGTTGTTCATTATTCCAAATATACTATTTATAAGATTGAGCAAACTTTTTGAAAGTTCAAAATGGAAATATTGAGAGGCTCACCAGCTAAGATTAAGCTGGTCAGCTTGGTCATCAACAAAGAGGAGGGAGGGCCGTCATGCTGACAAAGATCAAATGAATGTAATGAAACACATCCGAACTGTTTTATGGTATGACCAAGTATGGGTGGCTTCAAAAGTGAGGACTATCGGACGTGAGCTTTAAAAGTAAGCCCTTCGATCTACTGTGGAGCTGGCGAAATTTGCAAATAAGACAAAATTAGGCCTTTACAAAGCAATGTCACCATGGACTTTTTTCAGGCAAGCATTTTCTGAATCCATTGGTTCATCAATCTGGTATCATGGAGATCGAATTGTATATGATTCAGCTATCCAAAGTAATGCCCAAGTAGCGGAGGTTATTGATGAGAAGCAGTGAACGTCACGCAACTCTCATTATCTTATCGACATCAAGAATAGGTGTGTAAATTACCAACTTGATGTTTCTAGAGAGGATAGCATTTCGTGGACCTCGTCTTCCTCGGGGTCTTCATCATAATTCAAATCTTGAAGTATCTCCACCGGGAAATGCCGCGACTAGCCGGCATCATTCATATGGTTTCGCTACCAGAGACATGCTTTTATCGCTGCTGGGATGCTGTGACAAAGTTGGTTACACAAGACAAACCGCTTCAAATGGGCCTGACCAACCTATCGGTGCATTCTCGCCGGCTCAAATGCCAAGACAGAACTATTTGCTCTTCTCAGCCGCCACCTCTCATTGTATTTGGTTGAGGACATTAAGGTTAGTGTGGGAAATGTTAGCGCCATGAGCGGGCAGAATGAATTTTGCAAGGTAGCTGGCCAGCAAGCCTTTTTGCTATAGTTAGATATCGCGCAAAAATCATATATCACTTGTGGAGAGACAACGGAATAGCAGGAGTTTTTATATTATCTTTCTCCACTTACGCTATTTTCATCCATCTCAGAATGACGTTTCGCTAAGAATCTAGCTTTCAAAAGCTACGACAATCCAAGAATGTATAAATGTGCAGGGTATGGCCTTTTCCACTGTTATCTTTCGGCCTGTGGTAGATTGTCCGGGCGATCGCATGGTCTGCCTTCCGTCAGGGCCTATCTTTTGAAAATCCCGCGTTTTCGCCTCGGCCGTGGGAAAAGTCAGGGTTCGGTCGCCAGCCCAACGGTGGAGCCAACAACCCCATTCGGGGTTTCACCGTGGTCATGGTCAGGATATTTCGCTCATTGCTTATCGCAGCTTTGTTTCGGTCATACTCGTTTTTTGGGGAGGTCATCCGCCGCTTTTCTTCGGCCTGCATTTTATTGTTTATCGGTCGGGTGGGTGGGCCTTTTTGAAATAAATCTACTATCCAAAAAAAAAAAAAAAAATTCTCCCCTCACGGCCCATCCACAACACGGGTCCCATGAAGAGACATCATCCACTCGCTGAATAGACATCAAGAAAATCCACCATTGCCAACCTCGAGCTTCATGTTACCCCCGCACTTCTCATTTACTAAACTGCAAAGCGAAATCAACCGATAACAAAACCATGGATTTTTGCTTCACCACGGGTCCACACACCACTGAAGACTACCATGCACTCCTTCATCCATAGTTATTCAAGCATATAACGCTGAAAATCAAAATGAAAGATTGTCTCTGATAGTAAAACATGACAAAACACCCCAGTACTCAAAAATGTGAAATCTGACCATCTCAGATTCAACTAAATTCATGGTAGCTAGATTTTCAGATAATCAACCGTGAACCGCTTTGTCATCCGAGATCTAAAAGTTCTGATTTTAACTGTAGTTCTTCTATTTTTGCCTTTTCTGGTAATCTGAATTTTCTTCTCGTCTTGACAAATTTAGACCCTATTGACCCCAAAATTCATCAAATCGAAGCCTACTGAGGCAAATTTGCTATGTTTTTAAAATATATAGTCCCTGAATATTTAGAACATATTCGAAGCCTACCCAATTAGATGATTCCAATTTCTGAATAAATTAAATTTATAAAGGAACAATGGACTTGAAGGAAATTGGGTAAAATATGGCTCATTTGTTCTCATAAAATTTTACAAGTGAAGGTGTATTCGGTTCAAAGGTTTTGAAACCGAATTTACGGCTAAATCAAGCCTCAAAATATCTCTAACCATAAACATGGCTCACAAGAACATATAGGAAAAGATCCTGGCCTCTCGGAGTTGTCTTAACTCCACCAAATCGGTGTCCACGTAAGCCTCACTAGAACAACTTTACTTTCTGCTCCGTCTATAGAACTCGACAACTGAACTGTCAAATCTAGATAGCTCTCTCTCTCTCTCAAATGAAAAACCCAAAGATCTCACTGATTCTATCTACGCTTACCCTTCAAATGGGAAAATGAACACTATTGCTATTTTGTCTCATTCACATAATATTTATAATCACTCTTTTTTTCGATAATTACACCTTGATATCATGTTACTGTAACCCAACAAACAACAACTCCGTATGAGGCCGCTGTGCTACACATCAAACCACTAATGTAGACCGCACTTCCAAACCAAAGGAGAGGCATACAACCAAACAAACCACCCAAGATTAAACCAAGACAACTAGCCCAACATCCCAACTAAGTTGCTGCAAGGTGAGGCCATTAGTCCACCAGACAAACAAAACTGGACATCACCTCCCAACATGATAGAAAAGGCTGTCAAAACAAGCACTACAATGTGATAAATAACAACATAATCAATTACAACATCCCGCACAGCCGCACAAGCAACCAAAACCAACAGAGAATTTCACAACTAGGAGCAGTGAAACAAAACACTAAGCAGCTCCCACTCCGAGGCAACCAAGGCCTAAACCTGCATTCAAGCAAACCCCACAGACTTTGAGAAAGCACACAAGGAGACAACAGCAGCCAAACTCACTAAGGCCGGGAGTCACAATCGCATGCGATAGGAAGTCAAGAAGAACCAAGACAAGATCAACCACAATCACATTCTGGACAGTAAAACAAACACCGCCCACAACCCGGCAGCAGGTGTAATCAAGAACAAACTAAAAGGCCGTCAAGAGGTGGTCGACCCACAAGGGCCTAGGGAGAAGAGGAAAGACCACGCAGACATCAGTTCTCTCACATTTGGCAGGATTATCATCAACCTTCCGCAAACCCGATACTCGGTCAAATGATCACAACATGAGGCTTAAAAATAGCATCTCGCGGGAGAATAGATAGTTTCACGACTAATTTCACATATCCCCACAAGTGATATAGTAAATCCCACAACTCTTAGCGATAGAGCAGAAAGACTTACCTTTGGTCCCAATTACCCACAAGAATTCATTCTCCCACTCTCTAAGAGATTTTGTTCCTTGGCCAATAACCTTAAAACTTCTCATCCAAATTCCAGCGGTGAATTGGCAGCCAAAGAACATGTGGTTTCTAACTTCAACACTAGCCCGGTAGAAGACACAGGACATAGAGTTGATAAGGCCCATTTGAGAAGCTTGTCTTAGGTATCCAATCTGTCATGGATGACCAACCATACTATAAATGTGTCTTCTAATAGCTTGGGGAAACCATACCGCATAGTGCCAGTTTACCACCGGCATACTCGGTCTAATATGGTTCCATGCTGAGATAACAGTAAATTCCCGAGAAGGTGCTAGTGTCCATGAAATAATATCCTCTCTAGAGTCATCAAGAGGATATTCCACGCAGCTATTCTTGATAGCGATAAGGTCAGCTGAATTAGCGAGAGGCATTCCACCTTCCACCACTCACACAACCTCAAGTATGAGCTGCTCCATGAATAGCATAATCATATATATAATCCGTTCTCCAAAGCATGGTAGGAGGGGGCCAAACGGGTTCCAGAAATCATGCCATAAGAATGTCCCAGCACCATTACAAACCTTGTGTCTAATGAAGGGTCTGATCCTGTCTCTGAACTGAAGGAGTTTCTGCCAACTCCAGGAGCAATTCGAAGGGATCTTTGCACACCAAAGACTCCCTTGTCTCAGATAAAGCCTCCACACCCAGGCCACCTATAAAGAGTCCTTCCTATAGAACAAATTCCAAATGTGTTTCATAACATTAACATCATTCGAATCTTTAACACGACGCAGTCCCAATCCGCCCTCCTCCTTCGGAAGACACACAGATTCCAAATCTTTAACACGACACAGTCATAATTCCACTTATGTCCCTTTGTCTCTACACATCAGTACAATCTTAAATAATCCGCTCATCCTCTCTCTACTCATGCAACATGTGTCACATGGGTACATGTAGTAGGTGACTTTTGTCATATCACATGTCTTTCAAACCTGTTTTACGACACCCAACACCCGGTGCCTCGAAAAATGTGAAATTCCGACTGTCTCAGAATTCAACGAAATTCGATGTGGTAGCTAGATTCGCGATAATCTAACGCAGAAACCGCCATCCGAGCTCAGGTACTGATTTGAATCACCAACACATTTTGCCCTTTTCTAAAATTGGACTTTCTGCCCCTACCCTGTAGTTCTATCGACCCAAATTCATCAAATTGAAGCTCTATTTGAGGGCAAATTCTGGTTATGTTTTAAAAATAGAGTAGTCCTGATTGTTTAGAACATATTCAGTTTGCCTCTTGACTGATGATCCAAATTTCAATAAAATAAATTTATGCTGAACAATGGACTCATGGAAATTTGCAAAACATGGGCTCATCACTTCTCAAAATTTTACAGTGAAGGTATTCCGGTTCAAAGGTTTCAAACCGACCACAACCAAGCCTCAAAATATCCCTAACCATAAACATGCTCTTAGTTAAAGAATATCACGCAGGAAAAGTCTACCTCGATTATTTAACCCACCAATCAGAACCACGGTGGTCTACTGCTGTGAGAACAATTCTTTACTTCATCTGTCGAACCGACAATCCCAATGCTCGCAACTAGAGAGAATGAGCTCTCTCTCTCTCTCAAATGAAAAACCAAAGACCTACGCATCTCATTCACGTTGCCTTCAAATGGGAAAATGAATACCTATTGCTTATTTGTCCATCTCATTAACATTTCTCATAATTCCACTTTTTTTTTTTTTGATAATTAAGAATTTATTACCAAAAGGCCGAAACCCAACAAACAACAACCTGTACAAGAGGGCCATGTGCTACAAGACCAAACGACCAATGTAATCGTACTAAACCACAAAGGAGAGGCATACAAACTGAAACAAACCGCACCCAAATATTTAAAAAACCAAGACCACTAGCCGCCCATCCAACCTGCCAAGGCATAGAGGGCCAACACAGTCCATCAGATTGTAAACAAAATTGGACATCACCTCCCCTAAACACATAGGAAAAGGCAACAGCCCAAACAAGCAATACACCAGATAAAACAACAAATATAACCAATTGCCAACATCCTGGGCACAGGCCACACAAGCAACCAAAAACCCAACATAATTTCCACAACCTAGGAGCAGGAAACAAAACACCTCAAGCAGTCCCACCCGAGCACACACCCGCGCCTAAACCTGCAGACTAAGCAAACCCCCAATGACTTCATAAAGCACAAGGAGACAAATGCCAGCCTAAACCCCATCAAGGCCGCAGCCCACAACCGTGCCAAGCATAGGAAGCCAATAAGGAAGAACCGAACAAGCACCAATCACTATAAACTACGCTCCTGACAGTAAAAACAAAAAACAACGCCCACAACCGCCAGGTAACTAAAGGAACAACCAAAAGGCCACAAGTCAAGAGGTCGACCCACAAGGGCCTAGGATAGTAAGAGGCAGGCACTACTTCGTGACATTGTTTTTGCGTAGATTATCATCAACCTTCTGCAAACCACGATACTCGGCCCAACATCACAAATATGAGGCTAAAATAGCATCCGCTGAGAACGTATTCTTCATGGATCTTACCCGTTGTTCCACAAGGAGGTATAGTAGCACCCACGCCAATCCTCTTCTTAGCTGAGAGCAGAAAAGACTCTACCCGGGTCCCAATTACTCCACAAGAATTCATTCTCCCAGCTCTCGTGACTTCTAGAGTTCCCACAACCCAAAATCCTCTCATCCAAATTCCAACGGAATCAAGAAATTCAAGAACATGTTTCTTAACTCAAATACTAAATGCAGAGAAGACACAGACATAGAGTCGAGTAAGGCCCCATTCGGAAGCCACTGGTATCCAATCCATTATGGATGACCAACCATACTATAAATGTGTGTCTTCAATATTGGGGAAACCATACCGTGATATGCGCTACCACCCGCATACTCTGTCACTATGGTTCCATGCCGAGATAACAAAGAAATTCCCAGAAGTGCAAAATCACAGCCATATCCCCCAGAGTCATCAAGAGGATATTCCACATCTATTCTGATAAGACATGGTCACCGAACTAGAGATAGGCCGTCTCCACCTTCCCCACCACCAATAACCTCTACATGAGTGTTCTGAATAAAGATAACGCTATATATAATCCACTTCAAAGCATGGCAGGAGGGGGCCAAACTCGACCCAAACGCTGGTAAGACAACCCAAAGAAGACTCATTACAAACCTTGTGTCTAATGAAGGTCCGATCTCTCGAACTCAAGGAGTTTCACAACCTGTGAGCAATTCGCTGGATCTTTGCATTCAAAGACTTCTTTGTCTCGGAGCAGCTCACACCCGTGCCACCCATAAAGAGTCCTTCCTACGTAACAAATTCCAAATGTGTGTTTCATATAACATTAGCATCATTCGAATTTTAACACGACGCAATCTCCATCCGCCTCCTTCCTTCTAAGACACACGTATTCCAAATCTTTAACACACGCCATAATTCCACTTGTGTCCCCTTTTGTCTCGATTTTGGATCGGGCACACCCAGGCCATCCATTTCATCCTCTCTACCATGCAACATGTGTCACATGGGTACATGTAGTAGGTGACTTTTTGTCATATCACATGTCTTTCAAACTCGTTTACGACACCCACCCTGCCTTCGAAAAATGTGAAATTCGACCGGTTCCTTAATTCAACGAATTAATGTAGCGGATCGCTAGACAATTCCAACGGAATCCGCTTTGTCATCCGAGATCTAGAAAATTTCGATTTTGACCAATGTCTGATTTATCTTTCAAAAATCAATTTTCTGCCTACATAACAACCTCATCAGATCTGAATTGTTCAAATTAAGTCTTAATGAGGGCAATTTGTTACAAATGAAAATATAGTTCACTGTTAGAACATATCTGAGTTTTACTTCTCTGAATTTCGATATTCAATTTCAATAAAATAATTTATAAAGTGGAATAATAATGAAAGAAAATTAAGTAAAATATGGTTCATTTGAAATACAAATTAGAAGTAATGGTGTATTCGTTCAAAGGGTTTTGAAACTAATTGGCCACAATCAAGCCTCAATCCTTCAATCATAAACAACATTTAGTTAAAGAATATCACAAGTAGAAAGAACCGTCTTTTGAGTTGTCGGAATCTCACAAATCGGTAACACGCCTTCTACGTGAGAACAATCCTGGTCTTGTCTGCTGAGAACTCACAACTAACTGTCAAAATTCAGAGAGAATGAGTTTCTCTCTCAAATGAAAACACAGATCCTACTCCTCATGATCCATTCACGTTTTACCTCTAATAGAAAATGGAACACTATTATTATTTGTCTCATCTCACAATATCTCAGACTCACTTATTTTTGATAATAAGAATTTGCACAATGCTACCGAAACCCACAAACAACAATCGACAAGAGCCATGTGCTACAAGACCAAACGACTAACAGACCGCACTTCCAAACCAAAGGAGAGGCATACAACCAAAACAAACCACCCAAATATTTAAAAACCAAGACCACTAGCCCACATCCCGACCCAAGCTACAGAAGCAGAGGCCAATAGTCCACCAGGACAAACAAAATTGGACATCACCTCCCCTAAACACATAGGAAAAGGCAACAGCCCAAACAAGCAATACACCGGGATAAAAACAACAACATAACCACTCCACATCCTGCACAGCCACACAACCAAAACCCAACATAATTCCACAACCCAGAGCAGGAAACAGCACCAAGCAGTCCCACCCGAGTACACCGCCTAAACCTGCACTCAAGCAAACCCCACAGGACTTCGAAGAAGCACAAGAGACAAACAAAGAAATTTAAAACCCCCACTCAAGGCCGTATCACAACCGTGCACAAGCATAGGGAAGCCAATGGGCGAAGAACTAACACGCACCAACCACATAGTCCATGGGTCGACAAAACAAACAACGCCCAAACATCTGCCGTTGTAACTAAAGGAACAAAACTAAAAAGGCCATTAAGTCAAGAGGTCGAAATCTGGCACAAGGGCCTAGGATAGCAAGAGGGAAAGACCATCTCTCGCATTACTGCCTGGTTTCGCGGTGATTATCATCAACCTTTCGCAAACCCGATACTCTGGGTCTAACATCATTAAATATGAGGCTAAAATAGAGCAATCATGGGAGAATAGATGTTTTCTATGGATTCTACTCTGCGTTGTCTCCAGCCAAGTGATATATAGTAGCACTCACTGGGTCCTCTTAGTGATAGAGCAAAGATCACCTCCTGGTCCCAACACCACAAGAATTCATTCTCCAGTTCCTAAGATTCTGCAGTTCCCACAATAACCCAAAATCCTCATCCAAATCTGATGAATCGGGCAAATTCTCAAGAACATGTGTTTAATCTCAACACTGCCCAGAAGTACTGATGGTAGATTGATAAGGTCCATTTGGCAGTTTGTCTGCATCTCAATCCGCATGGATGCATTCAACCAGCACTCTAACAGCCTTCATCACTGGGAAACGATATCTCATATGTCGCTTATCAACTGATATCTTGCAGCCTCTAATATGGTTCCAAGGCCGAGAGAATAAAGAAATTTCTAGAAGGTGCAGAGAACCATGAAATAATATTTCCTTAGAGTCATCAAGAGGATATTCCACGCAGCCTATTCTCGATAGCGATAAGGTCGCCTGAATTAGCCGAGTAGGCCAGTCCTAATCTTCCACCACCAATAATAACCTCTCTGCTACATGAGTTGCCCTATGGTCAAAGATAATCATATATATAACTGGGCTCTCCAAAGCATGGGTAGAGGGGCCAAACGGGGTTCCGTAAATCATGCCATAAGAATGTCCCCACTCCATTACAAACCTCAGGTCTAATGGGAAGGGTCCGATCCCTCGTCTCTCAACCGAAGGAGCTTCGCCACCCAGAGCACTAAGGGATCTTTGCACACCAAAGACTCCCTTGTCTCAGATAAAGCCTCCACACCCAGGCCACCCATAAAGAGTCCTTCCTACAGAACAAATTCCAAATGTGTTTCATAACATTAGCATCATTCGAATCTTTAATGACGCAGCCCTAATCCGCCTCCTTCTTAAGACACACACAGATTCCAAATCTTAACACACACAAATTATAATTCCACTTATAGTCCCTTTGTCTTGATTTTACTACTTCTGGTACAATCAGCTATCCACTCATCCTCTCTACTCATGCAACATGTGTCACATTAATGGGTACATGTAGTAGGTGACTGGCATATCACAATGCTCTTTCAAACCTCGCTTTACGACACCCAATCCCAGCTCAAAAATGAAATCTCGACCGCCCCGTAATCCAACAAAATTCGATGTAGCTAGATTGGCTAGACAATTCCAACGGAACCGCTTTGTCATCCGGGAGCCCAGAAAATTTCTGATTTTGACCGAAATTACCATTTTGCCCTTTTCTTAAAAATTGAGACTTTCTGCCCACAAATTTGGGGATTTCATCGACCCGTAAATTCATCAAAATTGGGCCTATTTGAGGGCAAATCTTGTCTCTGCTTTTGAAAATATAGCCTGATTATTAGACTGATATTCTCGAGTTTCGTTTCCAATCGATGATTCAACTTAATAAACAATTTATGAACAATGGACTTGAAGGAAATTGCAAAACATGGCTCATTTGTTCTCACATAAAATTTTACAAGTGAAGGTGTATGAGGTAGAACTCAACTCAACCAAAACACTAGCATACACCACCACTATTTTCCCGTAGATGGATTGTGCTGGGTGACGATAAAACTTGGCAAGATCTAGATTCTGGCGGATAACAAGACAACTTTTGGTTTTTCTTCTCGCTCTTTCTTATTGCAACTTTGTATCGATTTGTCAAAATCTAAATGGATTATATGGAAACCGAATGTGTGCTTTTAATCCATAAACAAATTTGTTTTAAGTGATTGGGAAATTGATTGCAAATGCATTGCTGCGAAAACTGATGAGCATCAAAATGTGTTTATCAGTATATATGCATATACAATATTGTACTACTATGACTTATATTATAACGCCTTTAAGAGGAGCATCCATATCTGAAAGCAGGATGGGACGTATACCAATAGGTCAATAGCAAAAGACGCAAACGAATGATTTTTAGCGGCATACCGATCCGTAGAGTCAGCGACAAAGAGATCAGTAGTGTACACAAAATGAATTTGTAAATAACCAAATAAACAGCCAACTGGACCGTATCTATATTAAATGTTTTTATACCACCAGAAAATGCAGCTGGACCGTGTTTGATTCACATCCTAGCACCTAAAGTCATGGTTAAATCGCTGGTGGCAAACTTATATAAATGTGAAATGCATAATTTGAGTTTTGGAATGAAAACAATATATATATTGTTTATTGCATTGACCATTGAAAATGTGCCAAAATGTTGTTTTCAAATAGATACATATTTACTTATCAAAAAAAAATTTACTTATAAAAAAAAAATAGATATATATTTTGTGTTTGATTTTGAAAGAGAATAGAATATGAACCACTAATCATGGTAAAATGCTAGCATATTTATCGTACATTTATGGATAAAAAGGGATCAAAGACCACAGAGTCTGAGTCATCACACCAGTGAATCACAAGTGGCTTTAGCCTTTTTGGAAATAAATTTATTTATCCAAAAAAAAAATCAAAGTGCACTTAACAAATGTCGATCCATCTTTTTTTTTTCACATATCCATTTCAAAAAAAATCATGTAATGTTTAGGCCAAAGTTCAAAGATGGTAAATCTTCATGGAAGATAATACTTAATTTACGTTAGACATGAACTATGAACACTTTGCAAATGATTTAAAATGGCAAGAAATGTCGTCTCAGATAAATGTAAGAATTGAGCAAATGATGGGCTCTACATTGATTTCACACATTTACACAGAGAACGCAAGACAGTAATGAGAGAGATCATTTTTTTTTTTTTCGATACAAGACTATTACTGTACAAGTGTTCAAAACCAAGAACAATAATACAAGAAGCCAAAGGCCACTAAATAAACAAAAACTGACAAAGACCTCCCTAAAAACATAGGAAGGGGCATCACCGACAATAAAACCACCGATAAACAACACCAACTATAAGCAATGTACCACAAACCTCGCAATGTGCCACTAACCAAAGAAAACAAACAGTAAAAAAAATGAGAGCTCGTCTCACAACCCGGGAGCAGGAGCCGACACATCACCAGACAGTCCACAATCTAAGCTTAGGCAACCAACACTTCAAACGCCATGTGACTCAACAAAACCACAAGGAGACAATGTACCGCACACCCTATCGAGCAATGAGATCATATTTCATACATACAATATGATTTAAATGGGATATTATATATCCCATTGAAAATAAGTATATGAAATGTTTTACGATAAATGGGGATTTAGTGTCCAGCCCTCAGCTCGGTCCACCACGCCTAGTTGGGGCCTGCAAGCCATGATGAGATTGTAATTGGTAGAACCACATCGGGTCGAGAGATGATATTTGTTTTCCATCATGCTATGTTACATCGTGTTTCATCCGTAGTACCGAAGAGACACTGCAGCCATTCCGCATTCATCAAGGCCAACACAGCAATAGGAGTCCACCATATGAGGTTTTTATCTTGTTTTGTAATGTAAATGTAATATTTGAAGATAGTGCAACTGTATGCTACATAAATGGACTCATGAATATATGCAGAGGACATTACAAGTTGGATCATATTTCAAAATCGGGCCCACCAATGTCTGGGTAAATCAGTAAATGAGTCCCATCCAGGCGCCCGCATCGTCGCCAGGCGGATGCTACAAAGAGCACCGCACAAAGTCAATTTGATATTCGATCCTCTGACAGGTAACCCTTGGAATTTCCTCAGAAAGACATCTTTAAATTCCTCAGGAAAGAGAGACAAATTCGAAAAGAAGTGTCAAGTCAAGTTAGAAAGTGTCTCTTGCAGCTAAAAGTACAATCATAGCAGCTGTTTAACAATGCTCTTCTTAAAAGTGCTCTTGCATAAGCTTTGCCGAGCCATCAATAACATAATGTTAGTAAGTATCGCCATCCCATTCTCTGCTAGATGATATGTTTGATGAGTTGCATACCTTGCAGATTCTTTTCCAAATTGACTGAAAAGTGGATACCAATAAATTTGAATGAAAGAAGATGATGAATGGAAACCTGCCAAAACAAAAATTATGGTTTATATGAGTGGTTAGTTATGCCTTTCTGTTAATCACGCTAGCATTTCATGAGACTAATGAACCATGTTTTGCGCTTTCATTGAAAATTCAGGGGTTGTCTATTTTGATGATATCCTCATAGCAAGAACTTAGGACCATTTAATTCATTTAAAATTTGTTTCGGATGTGCTTCGAAAAGAAAAATTGTTTGCTAACCTTCAGAAGTGCACATTTTGCACCGATAGGGTTGTGCAAGACTGGCCAAATCCGACAAGTGTGAGTAAAGTTTGAAGTTTTCATGATCACAGTTTTCTACATGCATTGTAAAGGACTTGTAGTATAATGACCGTATAAATGAAGTCATCAAGAAGGATGTCGGTTACAAAACCCAAAAATCAAAATGATAGATTATCATCGCAGTACAAACGGAAAACCTAGAAATTTCTAGATTCGATGATACAGATTACACCGCTGAGTTCGTTTCCAACGAAGATACAATTTCATTAAATTTCAGGATAAGAAAATTTCATGTATTTCGAGGCGAATAGGCGACAATGGAGTAGAGAGAGACAGCCAAAGGCCATGTGGTTAGAGAGGATACTGCAAGATGGTAGCTAAGTGTCATGCCACTCTCATGCATGAGCATGGTAGGAATAGAGGTGATAGAGAACACATGGCCTAATGGCCAAGGCGTGTTCAACCAATTTGGGAGTGAGGTCTCACACCTAACCCAAACAAGCCAGCGGGTGAGGAGGAGGAGGAAATCAGCCAGGTGAGAGACGAGGAAGGAAAGAAAGAAAAGAAAGAAAGAAAGAGCAGAAAGAAAGGAGAAAATGAAGGGAAGAAAAAGAATGAAGAAAAGGAAGTGGTGAGCTGCACCATGTGGCCAACTAATAAATTATGGAGCGAGCCCCAAACATGGCTGTTCAAATTGGGGACAAACCGTGGTTTGTTTTCTCGCACTCGATGCCAAAACTGTAATTTCGGGGCAGTTGAACCTATCGAGTTTATGCGTATAGTATACGACTGTGTGCTACTGTTTCTTGTTTAGAAACATGGAAAAATTTACAATTTATCACACTTCTAAAAGGAAAATGCATAGAGTCATGGAGGTCCTCCTAGAGAAGCTCTAGTTGTCAGTTTCACATTGATCTCACAAGAATGACAAAACTGTGGTGGGCCTGGGTGTTAATGGAGGGCTGACCACATGGCCTGGGCCTTCCCAAAAGGAGATTCGCACTTTTGTCTCCTAAAGGATACCCACACTAAGCACTCAAGCTCCGGTGAGGTCTCCCTGTATGTGCAAAATGGCTTGGACTCAGCCGATGTGAGTTCATCTGAGAACACTACCACCGACGATCTCAACGAAGGAGCAGATCCTGCCGGTGTGACACCGCAGATCCATTTTTTGGTCCGATTGCCGAATCGGGAGGTACATCTTCGGGGATCGTAGGTTTTATTTCCTCCGAGCTCAAAACCCACTCGATCCGTCAGGCTCATCCGCCGCCATTAGTCATGGGGCATCCTCCAACACGCAGTTTGAGAGTAAAGTTTCCATCTTCCTTAGTTTTTATGAGGTTCATCCCGCTTTTTCTTTTATTTCGGGCCTGCCTGTATTCTTTGGTCAGTAGGGCTTTGCCTTTGGAAATAAATGCCACTTATCCAAAAAAAAAAAAAAAAATGTAATCCTGCGATGGGTCTGCCGACATGGGTATGAGAAGGATACTTGCTGTGTCGAGGCTCAAGACAATCAGGATCGGGTAGTACCTATAGTGGCTGACCTTTGGCATTGAATGCTACTGGTTAACGCCAGCCCACCGTCTGAACAGCCGCCTCACTACGAGTCGACTGACGCCAGGTCGCCGACGAGCCTAATTCCAGCCCATTGGAGCTCACTCCGAAGACTTCCTTTGATCTTACAAGTTTTGCCTTCCCTGGGTAAGCAAGACAAGCATGCGAGGAAGGGCGATTATTGTGCGGGTCGCTTAAGGAATGGGTATGTTCATCAGAATCCTCGATTTTCCTGATACCATTAACTGAGATGGCTAATGATCCTCCAAGAAATCTTGAAAAGTCATCTCTATGCCTCGTGAAAATGTGTGGTCCGCGAGCCTATGTTTGATTAGCGCCCATGGTGTTATACAAACCTCCAGGAGGCGGTGAATGAGGGCATCGACATGTGGAAGCGGTGATGTCTGGTAGACACCCCTCTCGATGTTCCCGTCTCAGGCGCTCTCGGCTAATGCATCAAAGAGAGATGCCTGAATGATTCACAACCAGAATGGTTTATTCTTCTTCGATTCAGGACCCTGAGTAATGACTATGTTATGGATGTCGGACTAAGAATTTAGCAGAGACCGCCTATTTACGCACAGTCCTTCCACGGACATGCTCAATATCCAGCCATCACCATCCGTAATCCGGTCGTGTGCCCTACAACATCTTCCTCGAATAATCGATGCTAATGCGTTCGGGCACATTGCAAGCACTATTGGAAACCCACGCACTCTCGATCCACTCATCAGAACCAAACAAATTATCTCGCTAGAATTTGTATGTAGGTCAGGGGTTTGTGAATTCTAAATCAGGCTCTCGACAGCAATGGCGCTATTCTACAATAAGGATCGAATATCCTGCCTCACGTCGCTCGAATGCAAGCTTATTCACATAACTCCGTAATCATTGCCATACAGACCAGCAAGGGTATAATTTCCACAATTCCAGGAACAAAGAAGTTAATGGTGCGCTTATCGGGAATAGTTGATAAGTTCAACAGGTTAAAGATAGCATTGAATCTATTGCAGAGGCATTCATCAGAGCTACCAGCTCAATTCAATCGTTCGAATCCAATCCTCCCAACATGCGTGTTATGAACAGTCGGACGTAGAGGACATTAGGTGTGGCTATCGAGGTCAGACGCCCCACCTAAGTTGTGCGGTAACACTCAGATGTCTAGCGCAGCGAGGAAGAGGGTCCTAACGTGGTAGGTCCGTTGTCCATCCCTATCAAGCACACTGATTTTTCATACTTCCCCCATTATCGACACTTTCGTGCACATAAAAAGGGTCATGAGCCGGACTTCACGCCTCATGCCTTCCAGAAGAGCTAAGAACAAGAACTGAGCTCCTACTTAATTCAGTAGATCCAATGATGTGGGGACCACACCTTCCCAATGGTTAAGTTCGGGCCTGAACATGGGCTCGAATCCACCCCCTCAAGCAAAGAGAAGTGCTCTTTGCAGTTCCATGACGATTTTATTTAATCCTTGAAACTCTAAAAGGGCACCTAACAGTGACGTAATTTTCACTTCTTTTCCTGGCCGACTTTTCCATAACTATGAGCATGCTCGCTTGGTAGAACTGATTTGTAAACCCCTGAGAAGGTCAAAGATTGATATTATTCACTCCATGGACCAAAGCTAGTGCTTGCCACACTGATCGCGGCCGAAAAGCAACATCTCTCGTTCTCGCAAGGTACGCCTAACAACTACTACGGATAGAAGAGTGCTCGCTGCCATCTCTTATGGTGTGAGCCCTTGGTGCAGCCAAAACCCTCGATGATTACGGGCGACTTCAATACCACCAGTTTAGCAAAGGAAAGGTTCGGGGCAACATGTTGAATGACACGGCCATGAATGACTTCACGAAAATTGCTTTCCCTCTGGTTTACATGTTCTTCGGGCCTTTATTCACTGATGAACCGTTGCCGGGTGCTAACTTCATAGCTAGAAGTTAAACAAATGCCTCAAATGAATGCGCCTCGATATGTTCCCACCCGCTCACTCAAGTTCTCCCGGTTACTGACCGCTCTTCGTTACCAAATTTCGCAACCATCCGGCCCGTAAAGCTTATCCCATTCAAATTTACCTTCCACGATCATCCGTATCATGGCTTGTAAAGGCGTGGAGTAATGAAGTCTCGGCAATTCCATGTTCGGGATCGATCCACAATGAAGGCATGCCATCCCCAGTTTCCCCACTGATCCTTTCGGTAGGTTGCATGAGCTGCCGCTTACTGTGCACTTTGCCAGCCCAACTGCTGCTAACACCCCTCTAATCCTAGGTCAGAAATGAGGAAGAGCTGCTTAAAGAATTATCAAGACTTAGCCACAGAGTGGCTTCTCGGCTAAAATCTAGAGTTCTGGCTTAAACTCTGTGACCTAACACTAGCTTCTTCCACAAAGTCGTCAAAGCTCAATGCCTGGAGTGCTTTGGGTTGTTATTACTACGGCAAATGTGCCATCGTTAACTCAAGACCCTATTGCCATCAAGGTAGTCGAAGGCACTTCCAACGTATTTTATGTTCCCCGATGAACCCACACTTGTCGCTCCAGTATTTGATAGATCGATGGCTCTGTAGCTGGTCCCACAAAGATACGCATACTGACAAAGCACTTCCATTATATAGCACGTTCCAAGAGTCACTTCCAACATGATTCCAAAGCTCCCGCCCCGACGGGTTTTCCTCGCTTCTTCACGCGACTGGGGTATTATCGATGACGCTTAAGCAGCCGTGAGTTCCTTCTTTGAATCGAAGTATGCATCGCGAGATTAATTGTACAATTCATAGCCAGCCTAAGGTTCCCAACTCGTCGGCGAACGATTGCAGTCATTTCTTTCATTTAAATACCCATCTATAAGTGCATCTCAAGATCATTGTCATGGTAATCAAATAGTGTCTCCTGCATTATCGCCCCATCACATACCGTTTTGTACAAGGTCTGAGCATCGCCACACGTCCTTATCACCCAAAGACCTTATGTTAAACTACCATCGTGTGATATCATCCTCCTGTGTGCGCTAAAGGTTGACATCATGAAGGCATACGGTATTACGTTTAGTCAGATCAGATTCACTTCCGTAGGAACCCCTACTCACCTATTGAAATGTATTATGGCTTACATCACTACCCCCATCCTTCTCTATTTCCCGATACAAAACAGTAGTCATGGGGTTTTTCAGCAAGCGCCACTAAGGCAAGGGGACCCAGATTATCATCTTTTATTCATCCGCAATCAGCCTCTTCCGCATCCTTATATCGCAGTCGCCAATAGGACAAGGGTTTCGCTTTCACCCCGCATGCAAGGAAATCAACCTAACTCACTTATGCTTTCTGCGTGATATATGTTTGCCTGTGGACGATTCCAAAGGTTCAGTCTCTGATGGACTGAATTAAGGTGTCATGCTTCTGGCTTCAAGTGAATGCTGCAGAGTGCCATTTTCCTAATGAGTTTCGACAGTTGAATGGCTGTTGAACGCCACGTGGTTCACCGTTGTGTTTCTATGAGATATTCTTCGGAGTCCTCCGATTACAAGGCCCACTCACTGATCAGATGCCTCTTTCAAAGAACGCACCACTTAATCCACTCGACAAGCAACTTCATCTTATGCCTAAGAAGACATGTACCGATTGCTTCCGGGTCTACACAAAGATACAATTGTACCGGTGCAAATGCTTTTATCCCCAAGTATACTACATCAACATCGAGCAAATATCTCAGTTCATGGTCCACTTCCGCGGAGCTGGCCGTGCAAGACCAAACAACTGTGTCTTCCAAAGGAGGAGGGCTGCTAGGCCTCGACGTGGTTAAAGACCCGAACGAATCAAATGTTATGAAGCATGTCCTGAATCACTCTACAAGTAAGACTCTCATGTATGTGGAAGGAGGTTTTTATCTCATGTAGGAGCCTCCTGAATGCAAAGGTCTTACTGTGGTTGAACTTGAGTCATGAAAATCCTTCAACCTGAGAGAGAGATCAAACTCACAAAGCACAGGTGGGTACTGCAAGGGGTGACCTTTTTGCAAGACTGATTTTCTTGAACCTTGCTGGTCCTCTCCTTCCCGTTATGGTGAGTTTAATCGTGATGATTCTATAATCATTGTAATGAGTAGTCAGAAGTTATTACGAGGGGCTGAACTCCAGCCTATCACACCTGCATGATCTTATCATATCGCGAATAATAAAGCCAACTACCATATCGATAATATTTAGGAGAATATTATCCTGCATTCAGATCTTCGGGGTTTTCTACCGTAAGCTCGCCGAAACCACTTTAGACCAAAGATGCCGCTTGTTAATTGGCACTATTCGACGGTTTCAAGCCATCGTGTGATAAGATGTTTCATCGTTCGTCGGCCGCATGCAATGTATTGGCTACCCAGATAAGCTTCAAGTGGGGCCCCACCAAATGAGATATTTGTCGTAAGAAGAAGACAGAACCACTTATTCTTGCTACATTAGCGGTAATCGGCGTAGGATTCATGGTCGCGGTGGGGGATTTCTAGAACTCGAGGAGAATCACCTTTCGCGCGGTAATCGCCAACAAGGGAAATCCTTCAAACATTACAAGGAAGATTGCGTGGGGTGCTACTATGTACCACTGCGGGGTCATCGGAATAGTAGAATTCATGAGAACAACTATGCTCCAGCTGATACTATTTTTCACCTCATTTGTGATGATGTTAGACTTCATTTTTCGGGTCTCCGTATATTGTCGATATCCCAGAACAGATCAATGTGTGAGAGATGGTCCTTCCTATTAATATTTTATCTCCCGTATCGGATGCTTGATGGTGATTGTCGGGCCTTGTTGTCGCCTGAGCTTCAGGCTGCCTTTGTTGTTTCTTTTCGTCGATCACATGTCTGGTTGTTTTTCATTCAGATTGGGTCAGTCTTTGTTATTTTGTGGGTCACTCGGGGTCATGTCACTCCTATTTATGGGGAGGCCGCTTTTCTTTGTTTGGTTGTGTCCCAAGCCCTAGCTTTCATTCTTAACATGTCAGCTCAGGACAAATTTAATTAACAAAAAAAAATCTACAATTCTGTATGTGTTATATCTTTTTTTTTTTTACACTACGCTTATTTCGTAAAAGAAACCACACAACCAAGAATACGCGAGCCCAAGGCCCAAATGAGGTAGAAAGAAAACTACTTAACCTCCCCTAAAACTGCTGGAGAAGCGCCACGTTCCCAAACAATCAATAACAACCAAGCGACACAAAACAAAAGAACCAAACTCACTTCCACAACCCGGAAGGAGACACCACACCCCAAAGCCCAGCCCACAGCCCGGGCTAAGGCAACCAGAGCCCAAAAGAGACCAGGACCCAACCAACAACAAACCCATCAATCAACCAAGAGGACTATCAAGACCAAAGATATGAAGCGGGAAGGACCATCTCTGCCAGCTCGTCATTGTGATTGTCCACCACCTTCTCGAAACTAGAGATTCTCAACCGAACATCATTACAGACGAAAAATACACCGCCTGGAGAATAGATGTTCTCAGACTTTAATGGTCCATGCCTCCATAAAATGATACAATGGTAGCACCTCACGCAATCCTCTCAGGCGGCTAGAACAAAATGATTTCCCTTTAGAAGCATACCCATAAGAATTCATTTCAACTTCGGCATTCTCGAATTTCCACATAACCTTAGAATTCTCAACCAAATACCCAGTTAATAAATGGCAAGATGTTATATTCTTTGATTGATAACATACTGTTTTGTGTGAGAAATAATATAAATACATGCTGTTTTTCTAGTTAAAATCTAGCAAAAATTCCACAGATGCTTATCTTTAAGATAATACGCTGGTGATAAATGTAGAATGTATGTTGTTTTTCGTTTAACCCACAAAATCTCAAATATGCTTATTCGTTGATAATATGCTTGTGTGATAAATGGTAGAAATGCATGCCGCTTTTCTAAGCCGGAAATCTTGAAAAATTCGGCTTGCATGCTCCCGGGCTGACACATGCGCTTTTTTGGTGTGATATGTGGTAGAAATGCATGTCAATGTTTAAGCTAGAAATCTTAAAAAATTCAATCTTCATGTTTATATTCTGGTTGATAACATGCGCTGTGTGATAAATGGTAGAATGCATGTTGTTTTTCTATGCCGGAAATCTGGTGAAAAATTCACTTTGGTATGCTTATTCTTTGATTACATGCAACTTTATGTGTGAAAATGGTCGTAATGCATGTCGCTTTTTCGTTAGAACGCCAAAGAACCAAATATATGTTTACCTCTTCTGGTTGATAACATCTTGAATTCCTGTGGAGAAACAAGAAACACACACGCACTTTCGGGAAATGGATATGGAAAAAACCCCGCTTGCATGATTAATTCTGTTTGAATAACATGCGCTTTTATAAGAGTAATATTGGTTTATTCATGCATGAATAAGTAAATAATATGCAGCATTGCATTTCACATGCAATGGGACATCGTATATCGGGTGAATGCCACAGACTTTGAATTCAAGTAGTTTTATCGGTTGTCCAACAAAATATCATCGAAGTCTATCCAAATGGAATATATCGGAGAGTTGTCCACAAGACGGTCGAGTCTATCCAAATGAAATATATCGATGGTGGTAGTCCAACAATTTATCGTCCGTCTAATGAACCTTACAAGAACTAAAACAAAAACCTTTTGTTTTGTAAATAATTTGCCATGGCAAAACATGTGTAGTAGCCGGAAAGAAAATGGGCGGGCCGGAGCGATCTGGAGCAGTGTAAGTCAACGAGATACGAAGATGGTCACCCTGTGGTGGGGTCCGGTACGTGAGGGGTCCACGCATATCCCGCCTCCCCAAGGTGGGTTTTCAGCTCGGGCTCCCAAAAGGGAACCAACGCCATCGCACGCACTACGGCATGTTCCCCTCCCAAACCGTTACAAGTGGTGTGGTCGCAATCGGCGCCGCTCTGAGGGTCTCCGCGACCCACAGCAGCATCAAGGCTTCAGCGCCAAGCAGCTTCATCATCGGATGTAAATGGCAAAAGGTGTGGACTCACCACGCGAGTTCAACGGAGAACACTACCACCACGATCTCAACGCAGGAGCAGACTTCTCGGGCCGCAGAAGACACCGCAGATCCATTTTTCGGGTCCTAAGGCCGAATCGGGAAAAATTCGATCCGTCGGTTTTAATTTCTCCCGAGCTCAACGCTCGCTCTTCAAGAGAGCCGATCATCGTGGAGGTCCATTTATACGGGTATGAGACGGATACTTTTATGGTTGCTGAGGCTCACAATGGACAACCGGTGACTCCGGCTGATTTGAGGCTCGTGTTTGGATTCCGGTAACGGGTCGTGGTCGAGCGAACGCCAGCCCATCGTCCGGAAAAGCAAAGCTCACCGCCACGAGCCTGGGCTTCATGTTCACTCGACGAGCTCAACCAATCGAGTCCAACTTCCACCTGCAATGGCTTCTCCTACAAATGACGAGCATGAGAAATGGTATCCACAGGGACAAAGGGTATGAAATGGTACCGCACCCACCTCCTGATACCATTAATCCGATGGCTATTGATCCTCCCAGCAGTAATCTCGAAAGCTCGGGTTTCTATCCCAGAAAATGTGGTCCACAGCCTACACGCCGCAGATTATGTCGATGGTAAAAGCCAGCAGCATCTGATACGCGACGAGGCAATCAATACGTGGAAGGGATGTGCTCGTAGGACACCCGATAAGCCGCTGCTCCCTGGCGCTCCGGCCAATGTACTAAGGAAGAGACGCTCGAAATATCTATAACCGAGAATGGTTTATTCTCTTCGTGATTCGTGGACCCGAGGCACCGGGATCGGGCACGATAATGACCATGGCATCGGTGTGAGACCGTTTCATATTGCTACACAAAGCCTTAACACATGCTTAATATCTCAGCTTATCATCTATCCCACCCAGTCGTTCTATAACATTCCTGAATACCTGATGCCACCAAGCCTCGTGGGCACACGCTAATTCATCGGCATCTCGCTACCGCATCTTGATCCACTAATCGGTGAACCAAACAAAATTATCTTTGCCAGAATTTGTATGAGGTCAGTTGATTTTAGAATTCCCTAAATTCAGCTCCTGACAACGTAATGGCGCTTATTCTACAATAAGGGTCGAATAATCTCTGGGCTCAATGCCGTTTCAATGCGCCTATTCGCCATGAACCCGTAAATTGTCAAGCCATTAAGATCGGAAAGGTTCCCGGAAATTAACGAGGCGCTATCGTGGGAAGGAAGTTAAGTCGTGAAGGTCAAGATAGCGTACCGGAAATACCATTAAGGCAGGCGCTATTCCTACCGTACGCATGTAGCGTACCGAAAGTTCACTGTTCGTAATCCAATCCTCCCGTAATGCATGCGTGTCGGAAGTAGTCGACGTAGGGGCACCAGTGTGGCTATCGAGGTTGACGTCCCCACCAAGTCGCATGGAAACATTTGCATGTCTAGTTAAAAGTTATAGGGAAGAGGGTCCTATCGTGGAAGTAGGTCCGCTATCCAATGCTAACACCGAATTTTCGATACCTCCCCCATTATTACACTTTTAAAAAGACATAAGTGGCTGATTATTTGTATCACACCATGCTCTGTCCAGCCAGTTTAAGAAATTGATCAACTTATCTCACACCAAAGGCATCCAATGATAAATCACACCCAATGTTATGTTCACCGGAAATATAAGCAAGGCTCAATCCATTCCCTCAAGCAAAGGAGAAGTGCTCTTTGCAAAGTTCCATGATCTTGATTTTATTTGTCTCGTGGAAATTTTCTAAAAGGGTCTTACCAGGACATGCACTTTCAACTTCTTCCTGGGTGGGACTTTTCCATAACTATGAGCATGCTCTGCTGGCAGAACTGGATTTGTAAAAACCCGAGAAGGTCAAGATTGATATTATTCATCACGGACTGCTTAAAGCTTGCCGCCACGCACTGCCAGAAAGAGCAAGATTCTTTGCCTCACAAAGGTGTACGCCTAACAACTACATGGATGTAAGAGTGCTCGCGCCATCTCTTATGGTGAGTCTTGGCAAAGGCAAACCCTTGGTTGATTATGGGCGACTCAATACCACTGCGTTATAGTTGAAAGGTCCCGGGCAATATGTCAATGACACGGCCATGAAGGACTCCACGAGTGCCTGTTTTTTCGAGCTTCATGGTTCCGTCAGGCCATTATTCACTTGATGAACCAATAAGCCGGTGTTAACTTCATAGCAGGAAGTTGCATTGGCATTTCAAAATGAATGTAGCCTCGGATATGTTCTAATGCGTCACTTAAGTTCTCCCCGGGCTATCCGGAATTAATAGCCCTCAGTTACTGGGCCTAAGGTAATCCCATTCGTCAGAAAGCCATCCATTCAAATTTTTAATTCTTCTATTGATCATCCGTGACTTATGGTTTGTACAGCGTGGAGTGATGCTTTCTACCCCATGTTCAGACCACCTCATGTCAAAAGGTAAGCCATCCTTAAAGCTTCTACCCATCCTTTGGTAGGTTGTGGTTTGAGGCGCGCTATGGCGCTGCAGATGTGCACTTTGTCAGCCCAATCCACTGCGGCTTGAATAGCCTCTAACTTAAGGTCTGGGAAAATGAGAAGAGATGCTTAAAGAATTATCATACTTAGTCATGAGGAGGGTTTCTTAGCAAAATCTAGAGTTCAAAGGGTTTAAACTCGGGACTAAAACACTACTTTTTCCCCATGCACAAAGCTCAATGCCTCGGAGTGCTTTAGCGTTATTACGATGCACTGGTCACAGATCAAACATCCCATGGTATATCAAGGTGAAGTCAGAAGGCATCTAAGGTATTTTATGTTCTGAGGCGAACCAACAACTGAATTCTGCTCCGAGCATTTAGATAGATCGATGTATCAGTGGTCCCTGTCACATATGACATTGAATAAAGCACTTCCCATGAGGAGATCAAGGAAGCCATTCTTTCCTCATTGATGATCTAGTGTCCCACCCCACTGTTTCTGCGTTTTCCGGCAAGTGTCAAGAATATCAGATGACGCCATAAACAGAGTTCTGAATCTGAAGTATACTTCATATATCGGACTCAGGTTAACAGCTGGCACCGGCAATCTGGTCCACTCATAAACATTAGAATTGCTTCTTATCGCACATCATCATAAGTAATCTCACACTATTGGTTTCGCAGAATAACAAAGGTTCCCAGACATTATCCACCCCATCACAACAAATATAGGCCTGATACTGTTCGACAATGTCCTTATCACCCAAGACCTTATGTTAAACTACCTCGATATTGGTCCTCCTGTGTGTGCGCTAAAGGTCGACATCATGAAGGCATACGACACTGTTAGTCGGGTTGTATCTTCAGTATCCTCTCCCGATGGGAACCCCATCACCGATTGAATGTGACAGGTTTTGATCACTACCTCCATCCTTTCTATTTGACAGCAGAGCCATGGTTTTGCAGCAAGCGGGTGCGCAAGCGTGGACCCATTATCATCTTTTTTATTCATCCTCGCAATGGAGGCCTTTCCAGATCCTTAGCTGTGGCCGCTAATAGACAAGGGTTTCAAGCCACCCTGGCGGGCGAAATCAACCTGAATCACAGAGCGGCAAGATGATGGTTTTGTTTTCCGTGGTCCTGATCCCAGCACTGCAGATCTAATTGCCAGGCTTCATGTATTTCTGTGGCTCACAAATGTTTAAAAGGCCATTTTCCTAAATTCCTGAGTTTCGATGAAGTTAGAATGACCGCTGAACACAGTGGTTCGCCTCCTCAAGGTGCTTCACAGAGATATTTATCCCTCCTCATTTCCTACACACCACCACGGATTGTATGCCTCTTATTCAAAGAATCTATTTTTGCTAGAATTCAAATGGACAAGCAACTTCTGATTATGCCTACAATTACAAATTGACATTGTTTCGCCCATAATAATAAAGATACACCACTGGTGCACTGCTTTATCCCCATATACTATATCTAAGATCGAAAGAACATTCAAGAGGCCTTTACCACTTAATTTCCGGAGCGTCACGCAAGACTGATGGGAGTCAAGCAGGTCTCTGAAAGGAGGAGGGCTGCCAGGCCTCGTGCGAGCATGAAGACCTAATACCCAAACATACACTGCCCAACTGCTTCTACAAGAATGACTCCCTGGGCGGGGAAAAGTGAGGTTTATCATGCTGGTGGCTTCCGACCCAAAGGTCCCTTACGAGTTGTTCCCGGAGTCATGAAAATTCTTCAACTGAGAGATGACCAAACTCATGAAGTACAAGGTAAGACGGTGAGGCGACCTTTTTGGCGGTGAAGATTCGAACCCGCTGGTCCTCTCCTTCCCATTATGGTGGAGCGGATCTCGTATGACTCTCGCAATTCATCAGAACGCCGAGTAGCCGTAGTTATTGATGAAGGTGGAATCGGGCCTATCGCTAATCCGTGTGACCTTATTGCTATCAAGAACAGCCAGGCTAACCACTATAATATCGATGCCCTGTGGAGGATATTATCTCTCGACTCTGGGATCCTTCCTGGGTTTTCACCGTAAGCTCCACCGAACCACTTTAGACCAAAGATGCCTATTGTTAATCGCACTATCTCGATTCGTTTCCTGCCATCAGAGGCATAAGCTTAACATCTCAGTCATCATATGTCAGACTGTCACCAGATAAGCTTCTCAAGTGGGTCTCACCACTTCTATATCTTGTGTATTGTCGCTGATGCTGAAGATGTGAACTAATATTCTTCGCTTACATTTCTACAACTGTATTTGGCAGAGGATTCTATGGTCAGGTGGGGTCTCTAGAACTCCGATAACTGGGAGAACCAATTGCGTAATTGCCAACAAGGGAAAAAGTCCTTCACCTCATTACAAGGAAGATTGCGTGGGGGCTACTATATATATCTACCACTTCAGGGGGTCATCGGAATAGTAGAATTCATGAGAACAACTATGCTCCAAATTGGAGTACTATTTTTCAATTCTATTTGTGATGATGTTAGACTCAGATTTCCGGGTCTCCGTAAGGGTTGTTGATAGTCCCCGCAAACAGATCAATGTGTGAGATAGTCCTTCCCTATTAATATTTCATTCCAGGTCGATGCTTGATTTGTGATTGTCAAATTTTGTCAGCCTTGCCCGGTCAGGCAGTCTGCTGTTTTTCACTGATCGTGGGCTTGTGTCAGTATCGTGCTTGTGTCAGCTTCGGGCCACACTCGTTTCTATATTTACTATAGGGAGGTGTCAGTCTGCTTTTCTTGCCTGCTGTGGCCTCAACTGCCCATTATTTTCTTGGTTACTGCCTCTTCGTAATAAATCTAATAATCCAAAAAAAAAATATTTGGCCACAAGAAGGCAACATTTTTGGCTAAACAAGAAAGGAAACTAACATACTTTTCCTAAACTACTACACACTAAAAATATCCATGAAGGAGAAAAAGGAAATCATATAATTTTAGGACAAGGCTTGGTAATAGAATTAGTAAAGAACTGAACAAATCAAGAAGAATCTAGAAACAAATCATTCCAAATCAAAAGAATGCAAAATAGCGTAAAAGAACTACATAAATCATCACCAACCACAACCCTTCTAAAAAAGAAGTAACCCTATTTAATCAGAAAACAGATCTTCAATTAAATAAAACAACTCCTACTTAATTATCCAAAAAAGCAATCTACCACTGGAACAAATCTTCTAAAATAAACCAACTCCAAATCAAAATAGTAATAAAAACTCAAACACTCAAATGTAAATATATTGTGTTTCTGCTCACAATTCTCCCAAATCTGAATTTTCCAAATAAGACAATCTACGTATGTTAAATGTTGGCATCAATGATCCAGTGATTTTCTATCATTCTTTCTAAAAGATCTGGCCCCGAATCTTAACCATAATGTTGTTGATGGCATGAAAATAAATACATATCCTCCACAGTCCATTCTCCCCCAGCATGGGATTAGAAGGACTGTTTAGCACAGCAGACTGGGCTTGGCATAGTGCTTCTTTGGCCGCCACAACGCGCTCATGCAACCTACCAAAGGATCGAATCAAGGCTTTAAGGATGGCCTTACCCTTTCGCCATGGCTGCCCAATACGGGAGTTCAAGATTCGCTAACTCCACACCTCCTTTACGCTTCCCAATGAAGTCGAGGTGATCAGCCTAAATTAAAGAATTTGAACCGGAATGAGCTTTCTGGCCCCTGATCCTGGCCACTTTAAGACTGGGTTACCAAAGGGCAATGATCAAACCGTGAGAACTCCGTGAACGATTGGGAACATATCCATGTCGCATCATTTTAGTGATCGTCAATTTCCAATGTTAGTTGTCACCCGCCACGTCGTTCAAAATAATGGTGTCCAAGAAACAACCGCCTGGCAGAACAGCACCGAGTCATCATGTCGTCATTCAACATAGCAAATAATTTTCAACTCAACTGGTAAAACAAAGCTCCTTCCGAATCATTCCAATAAAAACGTCACCAAGACTCAGCATCAAGAGAAGGCTGCGCCGGTTCTTCTCATCCACGCGTAGTTATTAGATGCATATAATCGCCGAACCAAAAGGAGACATTGTCGCCACGTTAATGGTATAGCATGGCTCGACCATGGAAATGAATAATATCACGCCGACCTTCTCGTGGTTTCCACAAATCCGTAGATTCTACCGGCGAGCATGCTCATAGTTACGGGAAAGTCCCCACTCGAAATAGTGAGCTGAAAAATTGGCCCTATCAGCTTCCACACCTCGAGTTTCCACGACAAATAAAATGTCAAGAGCATGGGACTTTACAAAAGAACGCACTTCGTTGCTTTCGAGGGGTCGCTCAAGCCCTTATGTTCCAAGAGGCGAACTTAACCATCGGGAAGATGCGAACCTCCCAACACCGGATCCTCGTGATCAAATTCGGCTCCGCTTCACTCCCTTAAGCCCGAAAGAGGCACAGCGTAAATTCCAAATTTTTCATCAACCCTTTATGTGCCTCGAATGTGTCAATACTTGGGAGAAGTATCTAAAAATCGTGAACGACACATTCTTCTTCCACACTCAGACTTCTTCCTCGCGCGCGCCAGACATGCAAAGAACACATGCAACTCTGTGGGACGACATAACTCAATAGCCACAACTTCCTCTCACGTCTAAATTTAACTCCAGCCGCATGCATTAGTAATGGGTTTCCAACACACTTCAAACCTCCCCTTCATCATCAATATCCCGCCTAACAACAAAGATCATGTATACTCGCCTCAGTGGTTTGTGGCGATTATTCCATTACCGGACTCTTTCTTAACTTGACACCTGCTGTGCTACGGCCAAATAGTTTGCATTCAGAATAAAGATTTGGGAGTTCATGATAACTGATCCTTATCAGGATCCTTAGCCTCGATCCACATCAAAGGTTTGTCCAAGTCTGACTTTTTCGTCTTCCAAGGCCTGGGAACAGGTCCAAAAAGAGCTTCACACATGATTCAATGCCAGCCTCGAATTCTCCTAATCCACCTCCTTCATCAAAGAATCTACTGTTTGTAACAGAAGCTCCCGCATCATTTTTCTCACTCTTTTGAATCATGGTCTGCTTCCTTGTCCGGGTCACCTCTTGTTCTGCTTCTATTTTCAGCTTGGCATCGGTGGCTTATCTTCCTTCCCTCTCCATTGATTCAACTTCCAAGTGGATGAAATCGACTTAGTTCTAACGTATTTGGGTACTGTCCCTCTCCTCTCGACTTGATTCTCGATCTTGATAGTCGATGCACCATCTCCAACTCTACGTAATGCTGCAATTCACCAGATTTGAACTCCCGTCTCATGAACTCGCTTAAACCTCGCTATTGTAGCCTCTCGATCTTCTTCAATATTTGCTCTAGTCATTGCAACCTTCATCTCCTTGTAATACTCCTATATCACATTACCTTGCCTCGTGCTCTTGGTAACTTGTTGTATAGCTCCCGATAAAGAGTGTTGTTAAATCTCTTTTCGTGATCACCCTCTTCATCTCTTCCCATGTTTCACCTGCCATCTCCCTAGTTCCAATGCTATTAAAAACTTAACGTCCCACTAAACACATAGTCTGAGAACCTGGCGGCGCAAGTTTCACCTTCTTATTTTCTAATAATAATCGTGACAATCAAAAAACCAACTCCACCTTCCTCTCCCACTCGTGATATGCCTCTGAAATTTTTTCCCTAAAAGAGAATCTTCATTTTAATGTTTCTCAAATTATTATCTTCCCGATTCCTAGCTTCTATGTCTCCATACCTCCCGTTACAACACCCAAATCATAACCATTCTCATCTTTCAAAGTCTCCTCTCACATACTCCTCTTCGTCTACCCGCGCCCCTCTTGGCACCTTCCCTCTGCCGCCATGGCGGAGGGTTTCGGTCGTCAGCTTTGCTCCACCCTCTCTGCGGCTGTTCCAATTCAAATTTAAATATCCCCTTACTCACTAGCGCTCCATAATAAACTTTACATCACCTCCACATATTTACGCCGTTGTTTGCCACATATTGCTATGTAAAAACAAGGTTAAAGAAAGAAAATAATAAAATAGACCTCACAAATCACCATTTATTTATTGACTGATGGTTTCGCGGCCGGGCTCGGGTCCTTATCCTGTCGGGCCTGGGGTGTCTTAGCCCTGCTGTGGGTCGGGCTTCGTGTGGTGACTCGCCCCTGACGTGGGTGGGTGCCCGTTTGTTTTGGCATCCTCGGCTGTTGTCAAGAGCCACGCTTCTTCCCTTCGCCTTTGTGGGAGGTGTCGTCCGTTTTTCTGCACTCAGGCCTGGTCCGGTATTTTGGCTGTGGGCTTTGCCGCTTGGAAATAAATGCCATTTATCCAAAAAAAAAAAATCACTCCTCGATGCAGAGCCGCCTATAAACACACCAAACATTGGGAATTCAAAGACTAATTATCAAGAATTGATCAGTCAAGACGCATTGGAATACATGTGAAAACTTTTCGTGGACCTCATTTGGGCCTCTGAAGGCAAAAAACGTGGCCGACTTCGACAAACATCCGATGTGGAGCCACTACATTAATTTTAGAAAGCTCGCTTTATTTATTTTAGGCATTTACTTTATTTATTTTAGAAAGTTTGCTTTATTTATTTTTAGAAGATTCTATTTATTTATTTTAGAAAGTTTTTTAGAGTTGTTTTTGTAATTTAGTTTTTTCTCTTTTCCTAGTTAAAGTAGAAGTTGCTTTTTCGATTTAGAGGAAAGTACAAGCCATATATACTCCCTAATGTGTCTTTTTGAGAATCACCAGTTTTAATAATATTTTTTATTTCTTTACAGTTTTTGCCTTTATCTCGGGTGGATTCCTCGGGACGAGGTTCGTGGCTTCTCATACTGTGGATTCGTGGCTAAGTCTTTGTCCCTATCAATCAACCCGCCATTCCATAGTTGATTGTGGCGCTTCACTTCATCATCCATCTTGTGTGGATCAAGCCATTAAACTGGTAAGTAACCACTTTGCAAGTAAACTCTACTTCATCACCATCTCATCTTTTCTCAAACTTTCCATAAAACTACATTTTCAACCTCAACCCAAACCTTTCCAAATCTTGTTCCATACTACCAAAACCTTCCTAAAATACCCCTTTCCCTTAGAGTATACCATAAATTCACCTTTTCAACTTAAAACTTCCAAAATTGGCCCATAACCTATTTTCAGAAAACTACCCCAACCCATATTTTGACTTACTCAAACTTTGATCATCCATCATGGTCCCAACTCGATCAAAGTGGTATCGTAGAGCTCATGGATTGATGGTCGATCATAAATCTAACTGGTGTTGATGCTAGGAGACAAGATCTCTAGATACGGTTTGAGTCGTTTCATCAGCCAAGGAGGAAAATATGATTTTTATGAAGAGCTTTGGCACTTAGTTAACTCAAGGTTTCCTTGGGGCACAAGAAAGTTAGCAAAGTGTGGTAACAGACTATGATTACTGCCGGAGTGTAAGGATTGGTACTACCAGAATGAAGATTACTATAAGAGGCATGGTACCATGACAGTGTTTATCTAATCCAAATTTAACATTCCGTAATTCATGAAGGATGGATCCCTGATGAATTTTTACTATTAATATGGTGGAGCATGTCTTTGTGCATTATGATTCTAACGTGAAAAAGTGCAGTTATATTACAAAGATGTGCACAATGCTTCTGACGGTGGAAAACATGAAGAGACAACGGAAAGAGATGGTAAAAAGAAGATTCAAACTCGTGGAAAGATGAAGAAAGAACTAGGAAGTACTTTCCTTTAATTCACTAGCTTTCAAGACATCTACCCCAAAATCTTAACTTTGCCAAACTAGATTTGAGCATGAGTAGCACCACAAGTCAAATCTCGATTATCAAAGGAGACTTGCAAGAGGCCGAGAAATATGCATAGCCCACCAATTACATTGCCTGCTTGAGATCCGGTATTGCTAGAGTTATTTTTGCAACCATAATAGTCTTCAAGATGGATGAAACTGCTTCTAGCTGGGTCGGGACTAAAAAGTACGAAACTCTACACAACCAAGTATGGCTAATGAAGGGTTTGTCGAGGGTTCTAATTCGAACTTAGTGGTAGGAAAACTACCCCCACTCCGCAAGAAAGAGCAACGCAATGCTAATTGGCTTCGTCAATGCACGAAGTGCCAAGGGTTGGGGCATATCGACTCGAATGTCCTAACCAAAGCGCTGGTTTAATCAGGAAGATGACGCCAAGGAAGGAAGATGCCGAACAAGTGATCGACCAACATGTCCAAGAAGACGATGAGAATAAATCATCGCCACAAAATCTAAGTTGATGTCAATGGTTAGTCTTAATCTAACCATATTCAAGCAGATGAGAAATTACTACCGCCAATTGATTTAGAAATCAGTATGTTCGTATGTTAACACTGGTTTTGTTGAAGAAACTGAAAGGAAAAGAATTCTCACTAGAAGCAAAATCGATTATAGAATTTGTTGATGTAATGCCCACAAATACTCACATGGTTTTCTGAATTTATGAGGGGTATCATCAAATAGACCTCATACCAGGTTTGGTTTTTCCAATAAGCTAGCTCTATGAGCCCTAAGGAGCATGAAGAGTTTAAAACACAGTTGATGATTTTCTCTTCTACAAAGGGCTTGTTCAAGAGAAAGAAAGTTCTGCGGCCCCACTATGTCAGGTGCTTGAAAAGATGGATCTTCGAGTATGTGTTTTGATTGCCAAGCTTTCAACAACATTTTTATTCTTTAGGAAGCAAGATTCAACAAAGGGCAAAGAGTGGAACAATACAAAGATGCATGTTGAAGGTTATCAACGGCCGGTATTTGATCCAGGAGGATGGATTCAAGTTACACATGATAAAAAGAAAGGTGTTCCAAGTCAGGGACAAGAATAGATGTCCTTCCAAGATTATTAAGAAGATCATAAAGAACAGTTAAGGTTAAATTGGTCCTGCGGATCGCATATCTTACTTATATTCCAAGGTTATGATCGAGGTTTTATTTGCAGACTGAGATAAGTCTTTTCCTAACTATAGGGTTTGATGCAGAGTTACCCATATAAACACACCAAACATTGGGAATTCAGTACCTACTTATTGAAGAATTGATCAGGAGGCCGACGCATTGAATACATGTGAAAAACTCTTTTTGCGGATCTCATTTGGGCCTCTGAAGGCAAAAACGTGGTCACTTGACAAACCTCTCGATGGGAGCCGCACATTAATTTTGTTTCTGCTTTATTTATTTGCAAGATTTTTTATTTATTTTAAAATATTATTTATTTTAGAAGATTTGCTTTATTTATTTTAGAAAGTTTTCTTTAGGAGTTGCTTTTTAAAATTCTAGAAAGTTTCTTTTCCTAAAGTAAAGTAGAAGTTGCTTTTTTGATTTAGAGGCACGCTATATATGTTCCCCTAATGTAGTCTTTTGAGAATCACTGGGTTTAATAATATTTTCAGATTTCTTTTTTAAGAGTTCTTGTTCTCTTATCTCTCGGGTGGATTCCTGGGACGAAGTTCAGGGCTTCTCATACCTTGGTGGATTCTCATGGCGGTTCTGTCCTGGCCATCAATCAAATTCACCATAGCGATCACGCTTCACTTCATCATCCATTCTGTGGATCGTTTCATTAAACCTGGGTAAGTAACCACTCTTGTGCAAACTCTACTTTCCATCACCATCTCATCTTTTCTAAACTTTCCATAACTATATTTTCAACCTCAACCCAAAACTTTCCAATCTGCTCCATACTACCAAAACCTTCCTAAAATACCCCTTTCCTTATATACCATAACACCTTTCTTAACTTAGAAAATCTCCAAAATTCGTCCATAGTTCAAGAAAACTACCCCAAACCCATATATTTTGATCTAATTAAACTTCCTCGATCAATCGGAAGATATAAGGGCCCCCTCAAGTGTGGTTCCCTACAACCATCGGCTGTTCTCTGCGTTTTCCGTCTTTACATGGGAATGTGGTTCCTTTTGCGAGCAATCTCGCTGGGTTTGTCTTGGCTCCTCTCCCATCGGAACGACAACGCCGGGCGCGTGATCGAAAGGTATGGCCACCGCTGAAACCATTTAGCAGACACGCGGTCGTTTACTTCCAACCGGCAGATTCAATGGACCCGAGCGTTTACAAGATGTGGGCTAAATGCCCAACCTTTGATCCCGACCTAGGAAATTAGATCACTTCAGTCTGAATCTCATGCCCCGCTATTGAGGGGTTGAAGAAAGTGCGCAATGGTGGTTCCGAGATTAGGTTCCCACATAGGGCGTTATGGCATCAACGATCGAAGGCGTTCCACGTCACACCCGGAATCTCAAGACCTATGGTTGGGAATCATGTTTGTTCAAGGATCGGGTCCTCAAACCTGCGTTCGGATCAGCCTGAGGTGTGAAATGGCTACTTAAGGCCTTGGCTGATGGACTCCCTCATAGTAAATAAGGTGACGGCGCGATGCATCCAGCTTCGAAGGCGGAGCACGTGGTATGTCCATGCGCCGCGGCGTGACTCCATCGCCCCGTCCGTCTTCAGGGTGCTTGTATCCAGCTATGCGGTTATACCTTCTGGAGCACCGCTTCCGCGGCGGATTTAATCACTACGGTGCTCACCAGGCGTAGGTCAGATCCAGATTCGATTGTGTTCGTCAACGCCTTGCAAGGCTTCGCACACATCAGATCAGATGTGCAAGAGGCCTTGATCACCAAAACCTTCAGAGGAACCCGCTACGCCAGATCTCGGCCATCAAGAGAGAGGTCAGTGATACTGTCGCTCGATATGCCGACGATTTTGGCCTTTCCACGGAAGGTTGATATGACTGGCATCGGGCTCGCCATCACCGGCCTCCCAGCGTTTTTTGCCTGCTCCACCGGACTGGCACCAACCGAATCACGCTCACCGTGCCATCCAAGGCGGATTGTCGCTTCCATGTAGTTTCGCGCCATGATGTTTTTGATCGGGCGTGAGGTCATCTAGGTTTTAGTGCGGTTTCCCATTCCAGGGCGGGTTCGCTGATACCATTCGAGAATTACCTGCCGTTGATGGGCTCCTCGAGCTCAACTTTGCCGTGGGGCTGCCACTTACAATGTTAGGTCATGAGGCCCGGATGTGGTTGGCTGTGTGGCCTTGGTTTTTTCGGATAAGTGTGGTTTCCTGGTCATTGGTGCCTAGGTGGTTTCTCGTTGTTCTCATATCGTTGGTGGCTTTGCCTGACAGGACTTTTCTCCTTTGCCATTCCAGTTGCCTTTGCTCCGCTAGGCGGTTGGTTTATATCTCCTTTCGCTCTACGTGGGCATGGCTCTTCGTTGGTCAGCTCATTGGTCCCGAGTGTGGGTCCGGCTTATTGTCTGTGGTTTTTCAGGTCGAGGTTGGTGCCTTCCCTCCTTTCCTAAAGTAGGGTTTTCATTTCTCCTCCGGTTTTCTCTGCTTCTGCGGGGTACACATGTCCCACGGCTTAGGGGTTTGGCGGTGTTTGTTGTCGTTGCCCTCCTAATTTTGTGGAGGTAGCCGGGCCCGTTTTTTCGGGTTTCCTGGGCCTGGGGCTTCAGAGGTCATTATCATTACCACTTTGCCAAATTCTACTTATCCAAAAAAAAAAAACTGATTCACCACCATGTCCCAACCTTGCATCACCCTCACATGTTTGCACTCAAAGAATGATTCACTTTGCTCACCTGTTTCAACACAATATATTTGGCTTTTTTTTTTTTTCTAAAGTTTGACCACTTTGCCTTTTCCTCAAAATTTCTTTAGTTCTTTTGGACCAATCAAACACCTGATTTTTTTTTCCGCAAATCAATCAACCTCACCAAGGACAGTCAGGTGTCAACAAATATTCAAGTCTTTTACTTAAGGCACAAAATAGACACCAAAATTTCGGCTTTTCAATCACTTTTTTTTCTTTTGCTTTATATTATGGTGGGGACTGACTCTAACAACCTGAATGATAATATACTTAAAAAAAATTATGCTTTTTTTTTTTTTGACTTTTTTTGTAACTGGGATGGACGGTTCACGAAAAAAAAAAAAAAAGAAACAATAAAAATTATATCCGATCAAGAATGAGAAGAAAATTGGACTCGGGATGGAGTAGATAGGTTGTGACTAAAATTGGGGATTGAACTGGATTCTAGAAGGCATGACAGCAGGACTAAGATGGTTTGGACAAAGAAATAAATAATATTAATAAAGATAGGCAAACCTAAAATGTGTAACATGTTAATTAATGTCAAATGATAATAAATCTCGCTTCAACTTGTGAGGAGATTCGATCTAATTAGCTCTAAGAACCGCCTACCGTCTGGGCTGATGGATGACTCGACCCGCTTATATGAAGCAAGAACCTTGGTATATGTGGAGGACGCCACAAACGTGATGGAAAGATCCGATTGGATAAGTCTTGATGAATCTTGAATTTGAATAACTATGTTCAGGATTTTCAAAAGAACTAAAGAGAAATTTATACTCTCAATTTTATTAATGCTTAAAAACTTGAAGAATACAGATAACAAGCCTTTAAATAGGGGCCAAAAATATGAAGAATAGAAACCAAATATTCGGCCACAAGGAGTACCATTTGGCCAAAAACAAAGAAAAGGAAACTAATATACTTTTTTCCATGTCCCGTGATACACACTAAAAATATCCATGTGAAAGAGAAAAAAGGAAACTATATACTAGTGACAAGGCTTGGTAATAGAACAAGAATTCAGAACAAACTATGGCAGCAAATCTAGAACAAATCATCTCCAAATCTACAAAGAAATCGCTCCAAAATAGCAAAGAATCCAAATCATCACCAATCACAAACCTTTTCTAAAAAAAGAAATAGCAACCCTATTTAATCAGAAAATGCATCTTCTAAATTAAATAAAGGAACTCCTACTTTGACTCGAGAAACAACCTTTCTAAAATAAACCAACTCCAAATCAAAATAGTACAAAACTCAAACACTTGGAAATAGAAATATATTAGTGCTTCCAAGGTTTCACACCTCCCAATCCGAATTTTCCAAAATTAAGATTGAATTCTAATGTATGTTGTAAATGCTCAAGATCACCTGATCCTTCGCGCTGATTTTCATCACCTCTCTAATCAAATTTCCAAGGCCCGCTTTGTTGACAACCCTAGTTTCTCCACCAAGGTGGTGCGTGCAACTTGTGACACCCCAAATCCTGGGGGTCTCTTTTTTTTTTTTTTTGAACAGTTAACCTTCAACAAGCTATATAATATCCTCATTCACGCATAATCACGTGTCACTCAATTATTGCCAATGACACATAAATAAATTCTCTCATTCAAGATTCTAGTAATTAGTGTACTTAGTGAAATGATCAACTTTTCAGAAACTATGTGAGCACCAAATTCCATCCATAGGCTTATGGTTAGATTCTATACTCAGAGATCTTTCCATAGAGTCCAAGAACATGCAAAACAGACTTCGGACGAGGAAGTTATGGTCATCCGAAAGCTGGCGCAGCAGCTCATTCCTCGACGAGGCCTGGCCACAAAGGAGGCTCTACTGACCAAAAGAGATCGGCTCGGCTATATTTGAGCACCAAATTCCATCCACATGCATGTGGTTAGATTCTAGACTCAAGGAGCTTTCCATGTAGCCCCCAACAACACTAAACGGATCAAGGTATATGGTCATCCGGTTGTGGCTTCACATGAGCAAAGAATCCCATATGCAAAACTCTGCAAAGGTACCTACTCCATTCTTTCATCTCTTCGAACACAATATGAGCCTGCACTATATCGGAGTCATAGTATATGATTCGACCAAAGGGTTTATAGAGTCTACTTAACGCCGCGGAAACGACTTCAAATGAGGCGTTATGGTCGTCCGGGTCGACACAACCAGCTCATTCCCTCACGAGTCAAAATGTGAAGAGCCCAAATTAAAGGAGGTCGCCTACCACATACCATCCCTACCGAGCTCACCCACAACCCATCCTCGTCGAGCCGGCCACGCTGGCAGCCCCACCCCGCCGAGCCCGGCCGAAGAGCTCACTCAAGAGGCTCACGGCGATCACCCACCCGAAGAGGTCAACCCGGCCGTAAGAGCCGCCGCGCAGAGGCCGGCCACAGCTCACGCCCAAAGAGGTCGCCGCTAGAAGAGCCTGCCGCGCAAAGAGGTCACCAGCTCGCGACAAAGAGGTCAACTCGCCTCGCCCAAAGAGGTCAGGCTCATCCAGAGAGCCTTCCGCCCCGCCCAAAGAGTTAGCTCATCCAAACCCAGTGAGGTCACGGCCGAAGAGCTCGGGCCACACCATCCTCTCAAACCCTTCCAAAAGGCCAAGAACTCAATGCAGATCCACTCAGATTCAAAGCCCACATCAAGCTTAACATGTGGGCTACAATATACCGTATGAAACAGGGCTAAATTCCTTTACGATCAACAAAATTTAGTCTAAATTTCGGCTAATACATAGGATCAAATAGAGCGACTTCATGGTCTGGGACATGTCCAAATATCCCTCAAGGACAAATCTACCAACAACAACCATAATCAGTTTAATTACAATTTTATTTACACACAAGTACTAAATTTTGACAATGGGTCATGAACAAAAACCAGTTTTCTACCTGTAAATTTTATGTGCAAGAACACGATAGGGCTATCCAGATCTTCCTCTCAACTTTAAGACCTCATGAAGTGCCTCTTCTTCGTACCTCCTGTGACCAAAATATTTTTCCCACAACTGGCAGAGCTATGCCCGCAGAGAAAGTCTCCTACTGCACATCTCACACTATGGCAGCAACTTGCATAATCCACAAAATCATTCACTCATTCATATAAAATATGCATATCTCTATATGAATGTCATACCGCGTCACCAACGACTTCATACATTCAATTTGCCATGTATGAAACTGGTCAAAACAAAGCTAAGGCTTTTGAAACCCCACTTAACAACCTCTTATATCATAACCTCCGAATATTTTACATTCGACAACCCTCCAATAGTAAAACCACTGACAACCTCCGAGTATCGAATCCACCGTCATCTCCGAGAACCCCTTATCACAACCTCCGAGTTCATCGACAAACTCCGATATAATTTATTGGACAACCTCCACACGATTTTATTCATGCACTACACCCGATTCACGCGAGTGACTTCTGCAGGCGTAATACACGTCATCAGATAATATCTCATGCGTTACATGCATGATGGAAACTACATGCAACACTCATAATACATGTTTCATTAATTAGCATCATGTTAAGATATAACAAGCATGCATATATTAACATCATTTTCATTACAATCCGCATGTTATCAAACAAGCAATAACACAAAAAAACTTGATTTCAATCTCCAAACTCAGAAAAATAAAGATGCACAAGATACAACCAAGATCATCTTGCTCGATCCCAAAACTACAAGATAACAATCAGCTTCAGAACTCATAGCTCGAAAACTACACGTACCTGTAAACCGATCCCAACTAATAAACAATTTCATCAAATTATTCTTTTAAACCAGCCCACCATCAAGCACTATGGCTATCATGGCTCTTAAACAAAGACTAACCAGAGTAGGAGAGAACCCCTACTCCCCGGCAGATTCATTCATCTGTTTCGCAACTTCGCTGGTTAATCAGAATCCACGTTTTCTTTCCTTTCCATCGTTTCTTCTTCTTTCTTTTTCTTTTCTTTTTTCCCTTTTCTCCTCTTCCTCCTAACAATTTTTAGGTGGAGCACTACCTAGGTGTAGAATAACTCTTCCTTCTCCTACACACATAGCATTCCACATGTCATTCATGCCACTTTCCCACCACTATCCTCTCATGCAAGATAAAAGTGTGACACTTGGCTTCCACCCAAGTGCCAAGTGTCCTCTCATCAAGCCACATGGCATGCATCTTCATGCCATGTGTCACCCTCTCTATCTACATCCGTCGGTCTCAAAATACGTAATTCCAACCTTCTCGTGACCGACAAAATTCGATCATGTACTTAGATTTCGCGACGAACTCAACTGCATGTCCAACATTGGCCATCCGAGATCTAGAGAAATTCCTGCGTTTGCAACCTTGTCTATCATTTTACTTTATCCAGGTCGCACACTCTCAACATCAAATACACTACATACCTTGTTTTGACATGGCACTCTAGTGTGGAAAATGCCTTCCCGCGCACCTTGTTGACAAGGTTGGACCGTGATGGATGATCCGTAAGTTTAGGTAAGTCAAAATATGGGCTCGGGTAGTTTTCGGGGCCAAAATAGGTTATGACGAATTTTGGTGATTTTCTAAGTTAAGAAATGTGAATTTATGGTATATATGGAAAGAGGTATTTTAGGAAGGTTTTGGTAGTATGGAACAAGATTTGGAAAGTTTAAGCAGAGGTCAAAAAATTGCTTATGGAAAGTTTGTAGAAAGATGAGATGGTGATGGAAAGTAGAGTTTGCACAAGAGTGGTTACTTACCTGCTTAATGAAACAAACCATCCACACAAGATGGATGATGAAGTGAAGGCGCCACAATCAACTATGGACGGGTTGATTGATAAGCCGGACAAAGACTTCGCCACCAAGGAATCCACCAAGGTATGAGAAGCCACGAACTCGTCCCCAAGGGAATCCACCCAAGAGATAAGAGAACAAGAGAACTCGTGAAGGGTTTCCTCCACTTCGCGCTTCCCGCTTGGCCTCAAACACGTTTCCTTCTCTGCGGATCATGGTTTTTATGTTGTCTCGCCCCTTTTCAAGGGAGTAAGTTTATTATGACAAGAGCATCTTGCCTGATTTTCAAGCCATGAATCCAAGACTGTGATCAAGCCTCTGCTTACATGTTTCTTTAGGGGTTCAGCCTCCCTATCTGGGGAGCATGTTTATTTGGTGAGATCAGCCTTTGCTTGGGAAAGAGATCTCCCAAAAAAGTCGGGTCGCCCAAACCAAAATCCGAGTTCACTTTCTCCCCAAAAAAGGAAGACCGTTTATGGGTGTTTATTCCCATCTAGATTTCGAAGAGTGGCCATTGCCAGTACGGATCTCCTCAAAATGGAGGTGGATCTTGCATCCATCGCCACCAGTTCCGCGCCCGTGATGTCACCGAAAAATCAAGCAGCTGGTCGTGTTGTCAACCCGGGTCCATGACCTTGATCTAGTGGATCGCAAGCTCCGCATTCGAGCTTGATCATCGAATACATCGCGCGATGCCGCACGGCGGCGTTGTCCCGGCCGACACGGTGTCGAAGCCCAAATCGCGGGTCCTAACTTGCATCGCCAAATCGCTAAGCACCGCATTTCGGATCGGGTTTAATCTCTTCTCATTGGCATCCACTTTCCGTGGTATGGAACTACCTCCCGATCCGCAAGGCGTAATTCGCCTCTCTAGAGTTCAAGCTTCGCTTCATCGAACCGGATCCCGCTTTCTTGCGAAAGATGGTGTGGTGTCTGATTTTGGTTCGTGCATTTGGCCCACGCCCTCTACTGTGGTTCCGACTGAAACCACACTTACGGGGAGAGAATCTCCAAGCTCGGCTCGCCTTCCGCTTGCGCTCCGCCCGCCCAGATCTCAGCCGCCCGCTCGCATTTGGCGACCGCCTTTCAACAAGGAGCGGATCGACGGGAGATTGGGTCTTCCAGCTTGGCTGGCTTTGGGACGGGCCCTATGCCAACCGCATCAAAATAATGGATCTGGCTCGACAAGGGTCGCCGCTTTTTCGGTCCGTTGGAAACTTTTACCGGGTCAGCTCGCTTTCCACTTTTAATGCTGGTTTTGCCCATTCTCGCAGCACAATTAATCACTGGCGAATTGCCGCTTCGATTCGATCATCGATCGATAGATTTTCTACAGTAGAATGATTTTGAGCAGCTTCTACTGCCGGCCATCGTTAGTGCCAGTTGTGGTTGTATGGTTTCGATTTGTTCCATTGGTGGGATTGGTCGTCAGGGGCCGGCGGTTTGCCTAATGGGTTCTCGCGGCTAGTACTCATCCGAGTTTCAACTTGGCTATCGGAAGATGGATCTACCGACACGTCCATGTTCGTGTTATGGTGGCTGGGCGAGTCGTTCATCCCGCTTCGGGTCTTTTTCGTTGCCTCAGGCCCAGCAGCGGTTGTTATGGTTTTCCGTACCCGCGTGGGCTCGGTTATCCGGCCGCGGGCGCGTTGTTTCGGCACGCTTGGTCGCCTGCCCAGATAAGGATTTAGTGATTCTCAAGTTTACCATGCCCTTCCTATGTTTCAGGAGGTGTCATTCTTTGTCGTGTTCTCCGTGGCCTCGCTTGTATTGCCTTTCCTAGTTTTTGTGCATGCTGTCCGTTGTCTCTGCTTCGGGGCCTGAGCCCTTGTATTGTCATTGTCAGTTGGCTGGCTTTTGCCCTTTAAATAAATTTTACTTATCCAAAAAAAAAAAAAAAAACAAGAGAACTCTTAAAAAAAATAGAAATCCGAAAATATTATTAACCTAACTCATTTTAAAAGACTACATTAGGTATATAGGCCCCATACTTTCTAAACTAAAAAGCAACTTTAACTAGAAAATAAACTTTCTAAATTACAAAGAACAACTTCTTTTTTCGATAATCTACAAAAGAACAACTTCTACTTTAACTAGAAAAGAAACTTTCTAAATTACAAAAAGCAACTCCTGTTAAAAACTTTCTAAAATAAATAAAGCAAACTTTCTAAAATAAATAAAGCAAATCTTCCTAAAATAAATAAAGCAAACTTTCTAAAATTATGGCAACTTCCACATCAGTTTGTCCAAGTCCGACCATCGCCTTGCTTTCCAAGGCCCAAATGAGGTCCAAAAAGGAGTTTTCACACGTATTCAATGCGCCTCGACTCCTCCCCAATCCACCTGGGTCAGGGCTGAATTCCCAATGTTTGGTAAAGCCATATACCCCAGATCAAACCCCACACAAAAAAGACTTGTCCTCAAGTCTTCTACCATGATAAGGCCTCAAATCCTTAAATCTTGAATGGCAAGATATTGACCATCGACAATTTAACCTTGTAAGCATTCTTTATGATCTTCTTAATAATCTCGAAGAATCCATCTATTCTCAGGCACAACTTGAAACACCTCTCTTTATCATGTAATCGAATCCATCCTCCCGGATCACTGTCGCTGATAACCTTCATGCTTGTCCTTCATTGTTCCACTCTTCGCTCTCTTTGTCGAATCTTGCTTCCTCATGAATAAAATGCTGAAAGCTTCTGGCAATGAAACACATACTCCAAGATCCATCTTTTCTATAAAAACTAAACATAGTAACCACATAGAACTTTCACTCTCGAACAAGCCCTTTGTCAAGAAAATCATCAACTCGTGTTTAAACTCTTCATGCTCCTTGCAATTCTTCAAGGCAGGCTAGCTTAGTTTAGAAACCAAACCCTGTGATGAGGTTCATTATTAATGACTTCATATGTAGAAACCGTGTGGTATTTCTTTAGGCATTATCAACAATTCTATAATTTGATTTTGCTTCGTGGAGAATTCTTTTTCACTTCTTCTGCTTTCTTCAATAACAACCAAAAGTCATGATCTAAACATCTTTCATTTCTAAATCAAAATTTACCTGCAGGAACCTTTCCTCCTCATCTTCTGATATGGTTAGATTCGACTACTTCAACATCCAACTTTAGATTTACAAAGAATGGATTTATCTTCATCAGCCTTCTCGACAGGTTAGATCTCGATCACTCTGTTCAACATCTTCTTCCTGGCTCTAATTTTCCCACTGGCGCAAACTGCTAGACATTCGTATCACTATCTCAACCTGGCACTTTAAACACGCCTTGATCGAAGCCAATCTGCTGCTTCACTTTTATCTATGGGGTAGCTTCCTACCACTAGGATTCCAACAGAATTAGAAACCTCTAACAAACCCTTCAAGTTTAGCCACTTAGTCGAGAGTTTCACTCTAGATACAGGAGAGTAGAGTCTGTATCAAAGAGGTTTACTACCTGGGCTTAACAAACCATCCACACAAGATCAATACGGGATGGGCGCGCCAATAACTGAACTATGGACGGTTGATTGATGTTCGACAAAGACTCGCCACCAAGTTAATCCCAAGGTATGAGAAGCCATTTAACTCGGTCCCCAAGGAATCCACCCAAGAGATAAGAGAACAAGAGAACTCTTAAAAAAGAGAAATCAAAATATTATTAAACTCAACTCGATTTAGAAAGACTGGCATTGTGGGGGTATATATAGCCCCATACTTTCAAATCAAAAGAACTTCACTTTAACTAGAAAATAAACTTAAATTACAAAGAACAACTTTTTCGATAATTCACAAAGAACAACTTCTACTTAACTGCAGTTAAACTTAAATTACAAAGCAACTCAAAAGAAAACTTTCTAAAATAAATAAAGCAAACTTCTAAAATAATAAACCAAATTCCTCTTAAATAAATAAAACAACTTCTAAAATAAATGTTAAATTCTTCCAAACAATAAAGCAAACTTTCTAAAATTAATATGGCGCTCCACATCGTGGTTTGTCCAGTCAACACGCCTGGTCATGCCCAAATGCAGGCCCAAAAAGCCGAGCTTTCACGTATTCACGCTGCCTTGACCTCCCCAATCCACCTTCAATAATTAGGGTCAATTCCCAATGTTCGTGTTTATAGATGCTCCCGCATCACTGGCCCACTTGGCTTGGCGCACTCTAAGGCCCTACTTGCAACTAACAATTCTTCAGTGGCAACAGATTTCACATCCATCCCTCCCAGCATGCCTGAATCACAATCGATTCATGGTCTTGATTTCCTCAGACACCTCTACTAATAATTTCGGGCTTGGTATCAAGTGGCTTATCTTTCCTTCCATTGATTTGACTTCCAAGTGGATGAAATCGACTAGGTTCAAAACGGTGTTGGTATTGTCCCTTCTTTGACTTGATTCTCAATCTTGATAATAAGAAAAATCTCTATCCTCCAACCTCTATATAATGTTGCACTCATATTACTTTCAATCACTGCTTAAAACCCGCCAAAACTCGCCATTGTAGCCTCTCGCCGATTTTCTTTAATATTTTGCTTTAGCCATTGCAACCTTCATCTCCTTATAATACTCCTCTTTACACTACGATTGCTCACATAGGGTTTCCTCAGATCACCCTTTCATCTCTTCCCCCATGTTTCAACTGTTGGCTCCCCTATTATGTCTATATTAAAAACCAATTGTCCACCATTAATCGTCGCATACCCGAGAACCCTATGGCAAAGAAGTGTTTTTCACCCTCTATTTTAAAAATAATTGTGACAATCAAAAACCAATCCCACCTTCCCTCTCCCACGCAGATAGCTTCAGGTCACCTTTCTTGGAAAGATGGAACCTTCATCTTAATGTGTGTCCCAAATTATTACCTTCCCACTCCTAGTTTCTCAAGTCTCCTCATACCTCCCTATCACCAACAACCCAATCATGATCAATCTCACCTCAAAACCTCCGCCATATTTCTTCTTCACTCCCACCCCTTGGTAGTCTCTCTCTCTTTATCATGAGGGTTTCTCGTGGATCCTAAAAGCTTCATTCCACCTCCTCATGAAATTCTTCCACTACAGTCTAAATATCCTCATCACTAAAACAATTCTTCTTAACATTTCAACACTAAACGTGAAGGTGCTCTAGGAGATCTAATTCGTCAATGCCTTCAGCATTTGATTGTTCAAAGAACACAAACACTGCAGGGGACAGATGGTGGGTCACCAAATTATAGTTTGCCTTCCAAAAGGTGAAGTGCAACTGGTTCCAAAGGATACCACACTAAACAAGGCTCCAAAGTTCCTCCAACTACAGAATGGAGTTAATCATGCTCGGGCGCCCACTGAGATTCACCACTCCAGAGATCCCCAACCATGGTGCGGATCGTGCCGGCTCGCACAAGAGTCCCTCTCTAGATCCGCAACATCTGAGGTCCATCTCTGACTGGCCGGTGTTACTCTTCGAGCCTGATACTCCACGACCCACTGCTCTTCGCTCGCCTCTCTAGTCATGGAGGGTCGTTAGCAACCTCCAAAGAAGCTATGCGTGGGCGAGGGAAAGCCGCTCTGTTTGGCCAGGATCGGAGGGATACGGGTAAGGCCTGCGAATGCCACAGTTTGACTCACCCAAAGGGCGCGTAACACCGGATTGGGCCGGGATTCCGTGGCCGGGCCGACCGCATCGGACCGTGGCCGAAAGGAAGTACAAGTCCGGCAAAAGGGAGCAGAGGTTACAAAGGATGATTCGGGGGAAGCCAACCGCCTTCCGCGAACTCGAAGAAACTATTCTATGCCCAGAAAAGCGTGGTTCTCTCGGGCCTATAGTCCACATACGCCGATGGAAGATGGTTAGCTGGGAAGCCCGGCCGAGGCAAGAAATGAGGGTATTGATGGTGAAGGCCGCGACCGACACCTTATAAACGCCCTGCCCGCCAGGCGCCTCCCTCGGTTAGCGTGCATCGTGGGGCAAGAAGGAGATGCCTGACATTTCCACAACTGAGAATGGTTTATACTTCTTTAGATTCAGGGACCCGGAGGCCCGGGATTGGGTTCTAGATTCGGGTCCATGGCACCGCAAGGCACCATCCATACGCTTCGCATCCCCCGGCATGGGATATGCTTAACATTCAGCCGCCCTCTTCTATCCCACCTGGGGTCAAGCCCGCCAGATCCTTCGTTATCACAAGCACATGCCCGTACACTGGGGCACGGCTGTATCCCGCTTCACCTTGATTCACTTATCAATCAAAAAGTTATCTCGCTAGGATTTGTGTCAACAGGTGGGGGTGGATTGTGAATTCCTAATTCAGCTTCTAGACAGGTAATGGCAATTTCTTAAACGAGCAGAGCGAATATCCCCGGCTCCAAAGTGTTGTCCAGGCTTGCAAGAGACTTAATATCATAATCTAGAAAAACTCACAATTGGAGGCCTACAAAGAAAGTCGCACCTACTTTTCCGTGTAACAATGGTTATGGTCGGGATTTGTTTGGCAATCGTTGATATGAATGTTGCCACTGTGGTACAAGGAAAGAAAGGTGCCTCCCGAGATTCCAAAGTGTCGTCTCCCGATGCACACCGGAATAGCACGCAACCGCGATGCGCGCGCAGGCCGAGGAGAAGTTAGCATGGAAACGAGCAAATGAATCAGCCGCATGGAAATACGCTTGAATGTCTAGTACATCACGCAGGAAGCAAGAAATGACTTACATCTTTGCTTCCCAGATCCATCCCAGCAATACTTCCAATTCTCCTGGCACTCCCCCGCCCTCGACATCGTCTGCCATTATTGCAGCCGATGAGTTTGACTCACCACTGCGCTAAATTTCGCGAAGAAGCTCGGTTCCAACCAACTCTGTTAATATGTGATCCAATGGATAAGTGGCACACGCACTTCTCAAATGGTTAAATTTGCTTCATGTAATATATGACTGGACGCACTTCAAGCAAATAGAAGCATGCCGCTTCTTAAATCCCATGCCTTACCATGGTATTTTGAAACTCCTGCACAGTTTCAATAAGGACAAGATCTTCTACAATTTTCTGCTAAAATTGTTCCATAATTATGATCATGCTCGCTTGGTAGAACTGGATTTGTGTTAACCCCGGGAAAATTAGGGCATTGATATCTTTCACTCCACGGACTAAGCAACAGCTGCGGTCGTGGTTACAAACATCGTGGACAACTACTCATTTTGGTGTTCACGTTTTATGCTTCCGAATAGCTACATAGATAGAAGGGAGTTATGGAATCATTCCAAAGGGTGTGGTTCCATGGTCACAAAGCCTGGGTGGTACCAGATTCACACCACCGCATTCAATGTTGAGAAACTGGGGGAAATTCAAAAAGATACAAATGCAGGAGTGAATTTCATGAAAAGTTTGTTCAATCTCAACTCGGGCGGATATTTTCGCCCTGGCTTCATGGATGAACCGCGCTGGCGGGCAAACTTCAGCTAGAAGCCGGATCTGCGCCTTCAAAAATGAATATTGTAAGGATGGCGTTTCAATGCTTTAACTAAGTCCAATCACCCGGATCGGTTCGATCATTGCCCGGGGTTACAACCCATCGTTAACCTCAGCCCCCGAAATGAGAGGGAAAAATATTCCTTTCAAATTTTTAACTTCATCACCACCCTCGCTTCCTCGTATCGTGGAGAAGTCGATAGAGGCGAAATTCCATTTACTGTCGTCACAAACTAAAGAGTGAAGGCCTCCTCAAGATGTTCACTCACCTCTGTGTCATCACGATTCGTTGAAATGGTTGTGAAGCTTTAAAAACTATCATGCTATAACACCGAATGTTCCTTGATACCATGCGTCGATGGAAAATGAGTATAAGGCCAAGGACTCTATGATCCGTCGCCGAGAGGCTTCAAATGCACCCAGTAATGGCTCAAGCCAGATCAGAATACAAATTTCTTCCGCAACCGCCAAGGCTCGAATGCTCTGGTGCAAGATCAAAATCTAACCCTGCGTGAAATGGTCACAGAATCAAGATCCGCTGGGTTATTAAGGTGGAAGTCGTCAGCTACTTCCAAAACATTCTGTGGTCGATGGCACTTATCGACCAAGAGTATTCGAATAACATTGATGGCCTGGCTGACGCCAGATCAACTGGATGCTGAATGGGTATTTCGCGAGAAATAAAGAGGGCCTGTTTCTATTGATGATTTCCAAAGCCCCGTCCCAGATGGTTTTCTTCTCTTTCTTCAAGGCACTGATATAATCGAGGTGATGTAATTGATGCAAGGTTATCTTTTTCAAACTGTGCAAATTTTCTTCGTGAGATTAATTGCACTATAATTTTAGTGCCAAAGGTTCCTAACCCCGAATCTATGGGCGAATATAGACCAATATCCTCGCTAGAACACGGCTTATAAGTGCATATCGGCGATTATCACGCTGGTGTTAAATCAATGCATCCCCGATTATAAGCCCCGCTGCAATTTCGCCTTTTGTGCAAGGTCAAGTATAGCCGATAACATCCATTACCTTACAGAGCTTATGATCAACTATCACCGTGATAGCGTCTCCTGTGTGCTCTTAAAGTCGACATTAAAAGGCTTTTGATATGCACCACTGGAGCTTTTCCGGTATTTTAACTTAATGGGTACACCGCGTTCCTTCAATTGTATTAAGGCTTCGTATCACCACCCCAACCTTCCCGCCGCTGAACGTGAGCTTTAAGGGTTTTTCAATAGCGCAATCGTCGAGACAAGGATCCCATATCGCCATATTATCATCATTGCCATGGAGGCTTTTTCTGTGATCCTTTGTCGCCAGAAGCTCGCATTGTGATTTTCGCCATCCTAAATGTAAGGATATCAACCCGACTCACTTATGCTTTCATGGATGACATTTTTCTTTTTGCCGCGGGACGATATCCGCTGTCAAAGCACTGGATGTTTCAATGATTTATACGCCCGGGCCGCGGTAAACAATTCAAATACTTTCATCACGTGCAATGGTGAAGCCAACCGCCGACATCATCACCGGGCTTCCGCCAAGGTTTCCTATGAAATATCTGTGTTCTTATCCCATCAAGGTCAGTTCTGTCAGATTCACAAACGTTCTCGGAAAAATAATGGCTTAATCCGCCCCATGCAGTATGCGATCATATGCGCGTGATTACGCCCCATTCGGGCTCAGGCGACAGCATCCGGGCCATCGTGCGATGTCCACATTCCGAAATTCATAATTGCCAAATCGATAACTTTGCCATCAGGCTCTAAACCAGTGTTCTCGCTGCTAAGGTCAATGATTCTCGTGTGTCTCCGAAGGAGGAAGGCTCAGGGTCCCGCTGATCAAAGACTCGAATGATAATGGTCGTTATGGCACGCTTGAACCCGTTTTTAGAAGACTCCCTGGCGCGGCGGTGCAGGTCAGACTTGAGACACTGAAGCCTTGTGTGCCAAACTCCTCTCGATTGTTTCTGAGTCGGCGGAAAATGTCGCAATGAAAGATAAGACAGAACCTTCATCAACCACAAGGCCACCCAAAGAGCGGACATTCCTCGCACATCTCCCGAATCCGGCTGGTCCTCTCCTCCTACTATGGAGATCATATGCGATGATTCCGTCATTAAGAATAACGCCTCAGAAATAAGGCTATTCATGGTAGGTGAACTGGCCTATCGCGAACTCCGCCACCTTATCAAATCAAGAACAGCTTTGTAAAGGCCAATTATCATTTAGATGTCTCTGTAGAGATATTTGGTTATACTTGATCTTGCTCCATCCTCAAATTTACCGCTTATTCCGCTCTCGAACCAATTTAGATCGAAAATGCCGGTGGTCTGCTGGCATTATACGATATGGCTTCCCCAAGCCATCGTAGAGACATGCTTTTTTATAGTTTGGCTTGACCATCTAGATGCATTAGTTAAGTACAAGATAAGCTTCTCAAATGGGGTCCGACTAACACCATGTACATCGTGCAAACAGCTGTAAGATAGAATCACCATTTTTGGGTGCCATTTTACAATCACGTGCATTTGGCTGAGTAATTCTAAGGTTAGCGTGGAAATCTGCATCGTCACGTCAAGAATGACTTACAGATATTTCTAAAGGGAAATCATTTGTTCTATTACCAAAAGGACATCAAGTGCTGGGTGCTACCATTTACATTTATGAGGCGCCATCAAGAATCTCACAGAACATCTATCCAATGACACCATTTTTCATCCTCATCCAGAACAGATGTTCGCGAGTAATCCTAAAATGTTGTAGTGGAAGCGCGCTGACAATCTCAATGCAGCCACGCACGTCTTCCCGCTTCATTCGGTCTTGATGGTTCTGCTATTGATCACGGGTTTGTTGTTGGCTGGGTCCGTCTTTGGGGCTCTGTCAGCTTTTGCCCGGCCATCGGCTGGGTGTGGTGCTCCTTCCGTTGTAGCGAATGGTTCTTTTGTTTTGTTGTCACTTATTGGTTGTTTGTTGTTTTACCGCGGCCTTCCTTGTTTAGGGAGGTTCCGTCCGCTTTCATTCGCTTGGGCTCAGATTCTTTCTGATCGCTGGCTTGCTTAAATAAACGCTTAATTATCCAAAAAAAAAAAAAAAAGGCCCCATAATAAACTTCAAGTCAACTCCTCCTGCCACACCTTCAAATGCATTGTTGTTTGACATAGTGCTGCAAAACAAGGTTAGAGAAAAAAATAGGACTGAAGCAAATCACTCCTCAATGGTTTTCACCAAGAATGATTCACTGGGTTCACTCGTATTACTGACAACACATTAACTTTTCTCACTGATATTCTTACCAATTTTGCCTTTTTCGACTTAGAATTTCTAAGTCTTTGAACCAATCAACAAATCATATTTTTCCGCAAAATTCAATCAAAACCTATCAAAGGACAAGTTGCGCATTAACCAATATCGCCTACTTGAAGTAAATAAAAAGAAAAGGACACAAAAATTTAGTCTATTACCGATTTTTTTTTCCAAATTTCATGATTTTTTTTTTATGATCGGATGCTTTCTCTTTACTTTCCTCTTTTTTTTTCTTCTTTTTTTTGTAACCCAGAATGGACTGTTCAAAAAAAAAATAAACAAACAAACAAAAGTTATATCTGATCAAGAATGAAAAAAATTGGGCTTGGGATGGAGTAGATATTATGTTGTGACTAAATCAGTCGAACGAAATTTGTACGAACGAATTCGGCACTAAATCGGCCTTATTAAGAAAAAACCGTAAAGCTAAGCAAACCAAATAGAACTTATCAAGCCTGACAATTAAAACGAGATACAAACCCCATCAACTTGTGAGGAGACCCGTGGATCAAATTAGCTCGAAGAACCGCTCTAAGATTTCACTGGCCAAGACTCCCTAACTGCATTTATGCAGGTTGTGTTAACTTTCTGTGATACGAGTGACACCACAATCTGATTGAGATCCGATCGACAAGTCTCAATAACGCGCCACAATAACTGATAAGTTTCATACTTTAAGAACTAAAGAGATATTTAAACTTTCAATTTTATTATTAATGATTAAAACTTGCGTAATGTGGATAACTAAATATTGCGCCATGCAAAGAAATATTCCGCCAAAACAAGAAAGCGTAAACTACACCCTAGGATAATCAAACACCAGATATACAGCCAAATTAGCCCATTGTCGGGATGCTTGATTTGTGATTGCCGCCTTGCTGCCTGCCTGCCAGGCGTTCCTCGTCATTCACCGACAAGGGTCATGGTCTTACCGCGGCTCAGAAGCGTTCGGGTCGCTGCCCGCCCTATATCTGGAGGCCGCTTTTTCTCACAGGCCCCGCCCCGTCTCATTTTACGGTCAGCCTTCACAAATTCTATCATCCAAAAAAGCCCAAAATAGCAAAGAATCGCAAACAAATCATTAAAGAATCAACACCAAACCCAAGAAATCTTTCTAACTTTCTAAATTCAATAGTGTTATTAACTTTTTTTTTTTTGACAAGTAGTTAATTGATTTCCAAAAAAGAAGCAAGATCAAACATAAAACAAGAAGTCCCTAGGCCCCCAACAACACGAACAACGGACAGCACCTTCCCTAAATACTAGGAAAGGACAGAACAAGAAGCCAAAGGCCCCAAGACAAAACGAAGGACGAATAACACCTCCCTAAAAACATAGGAAAGGGGCAACAAATGTAAACAAAACCACCATAAACCCTGCTGCCGGCGTCTGACCGGGCCGCATACGGACCCGAGGCAAACCCAGGCAAAGTACAACGCTGCAAGAGCAATCACAGACGAAAAGGCCGCGGAAAAATGAAAATCGACTGACCTCATAAGCATGTAGGAAAAGGGCGTCGACCAGAAACAAACCACCATATAGATGGAAAAGCCTTACCCCCTCGAAGGAGGAGAAAGTAATAACCAAAACTCAAGGATCACCAAACATCAAGCCGGACCCACCAACAGGCCAACAGACTAATCGGCCAAAAGAAAGCCCAAGCCCACACCCCGAGCAGGAGAAGTAAACCAAAACCCCGCCTACAAACCGGGCCAAGGCAGCAGGAAAACAACAGAGAACCGCCCACAACCCGGGCATAGAGGCACCAACCCAACGAAGGGAACATCCTAATGGAACCACCCAACCACTACCCAGGATCAAGCAACCTGAGGAACATGCCTCCACATGCACAGAGAAATGATCGCATGGAACACAACAACAATCTAGTTGCCACTCTCGGATGAGAACCAAGAACCCAGAGGAGAAGAAACCGGTGGAGAGAAACCAGATCGTTGGACGATATGGGACCAAAATTTTCCGGAACCAAGACTAGCCAAACTGCGTGTGAACCCAATAACCGGTGAGTAGTGTCGCCATTGAACAGATCTGGATACCCATATTCTCCGGCTGCCACTGTTACCCTCGATCAGATCTAAAGACCTAGATTCAGGCCCGATGCGATATTCCGGCAGACCCAGACGAAGTCGTCGGCATCGAGACGCCGGTCATCGGCATCGAGACGCCGGTCATCGGCATCGAGACGCCGGTCGTTGGCGACACCTTACCCACTTCGTGTGACCCCATAGTTTCCGATAAAACAAGATCACGAACCCAGTACTTGGGCCTTACATCCAGATCAACTGAGCATGACTTACCGCTCCGGTGAACCTCGGATCCAGCCAGTATTATCCAGCCGGATCTAGCCGGTGAGGCCTGTAAGCTTACCAAAGCCGGTGATACTTCTGCAGCAGTCAGGGCACGATACACCGCTGAACAGTCGATCGAAGGTCTCTGCAAATTTCGCATAGCGTTTTTTGCCATGCATCGGTACTGCTGGTTTTGATGCAAAAGGAAGACGGAGCCTCCATTGACGCCTTCCAGCGAAAAGCCCTCCGACTGGGTTTGGGGCACGAAGATTCGGCTTCCTGGGACCGATTTCTGGTCAGGGTTCCGGGTTGGGTTTGCACATCGAGCATGATCGGTATCCTGCTCCGAGGCTAGCGGATCCTGCCAGCTGGAGATAGTGGCGTGTGCGCCGTGGCTAGGCTTTCCCAACAACGTGTTCGTAGGCTGGGGACTCGCGACGGCCTTTGGCCTCTTGATGAGCCAACGCTGCTGCTGTTCCTTTGGGAATCTCTTTCCCCCGGCAGCTGATCTCACCGACGTAACCATCCTCCCTTGAATAGGGGCAGAACCCTAAAAGAAACATGTAAACGAGAAACGAAATCACAGTGCCGTTAACCGCTTGAAAATCCGGCAAGATGCTCTTACCATAATAAACTTGCCTTCAAGGAACGGAACCCGCAAAACCATGTTCCCTTGGAAGGGAACCCCAGAAGCAAGGAGGTGATCGACGAGAAGCCCATTGCGGGGGGAGAAACCCCTTCCCCATTCCTTCTTCTCCTTTCCCAAATTAAAGCAACTTTATATTTATTATAAAACAAACTTCTAAATGATAAAGCAACCCACATTTTGACTTGGAGAATAAATCTTTCCGTCGAATACTTCCACGTCAGAAATAGTAATAAAGTAAATGACTTGGAAATAGAAATATATTAGGTGTACCAGTGGTTTATGACTCTTGATTGAATTTTGTAATTAAGTTGAATTACCGATATTTGTTTGTAGAAAGAGTGATATCATGGATCGCTGTCTTTGGTCTCATCATCAAGGACAATGCCTACAAAAATTTAGATTTCTTGATGAGTATATAATGTAAGTGCTACTTACCCAATGTCACTGACTTGAGTCCTTTTAATGTAGGTGACGATTTGAGAACAAATCCTTTTGAGAGGAGGGAATGATGGAGCATAGGTAGGAATGGAGTACGGATGATTTGAAATCGGTGGTACCGATTATTAAAGCGAGTGAAAGATTTGAAATTTAAATTTTTAAGATAAAAATGGGATTATTTGTAATTTATAGGAATAGTCGGGAGGAAAAGTTGGGATTTTAAGATGCCGGATGGTGAAATGGATTGCGGCGCTGGGTTAATGCTCGCGAGAAATCCCAGGCTGCTGGTCGGATTTAGACAGCGGATTTCGAGATGGTTGGAATTCCCGCGTGTTTTAAGGCGACGGGTGTCGGGCGACCTGTGTGAGCCAATGTGGATAACCATGTGGCAAATGTGGTAACCACATGCTTGGCAAAGTAATATCGCAATACATCATGGCATCACATGTAATAGCAGCCAAGTATGTGTGTATGCATGCCATGTGACATGTATGCCATGTGTCGGCTTTATCTATCGCACCTTTAGAGTCTATATAAGGGGCTTCATGGGCTGTTCACGTACAAGCAAGGGGCAACAGCAAGAGGAGAAAGAGGAGGAAGGAAGAAAGGGAGGAGAGAAAGAGGAGAAGAAAAAAGGGAGGAAAGAAAGGAAAGGAGAAAGGGAGGGAAAAGAAAAGAAAACAAAAGAAGAAAGAGAGAAGAGAAAGGGGGGAGGAAGAGGGAAGAAGGAAAAGGAAGGAGTGTTGTGATGAAGGCGGACAGGACTGACAAGAACCAGGCTAGCCTTCTGAGAGTAGGTTTCCTCTGCTCTGTTTATTTTACGCTGGGACGTGTATTGGCTCTGAGTTTGCTTCAGGTTCTCAGGCGAATTTGTATGTTGTGTGGTTTGTTTGTGATTGTGATGGTCAAAGACCGGTTTCATGGGGTTTTGGGGTATGCGAGAACTAACATTGTGTTAGGACGGTGTGCCCCGGAATTTCCGCACCTTGTGTGAATGCGCGCATCAGCAGTTCTGTAAACTTTCGTCAGGAGCTCCAATTTACGTTCTTGGACTCTCTGAGCTCGTTGAGTCTAGAATTTAATAGAATAACTTCTCGGCCAAAACATGGGCTTAACATTAGAATTTAGGTCACGAAGTGAGGATGATCTTTACGGTTCAGGAACTTCTATTTTTGTCGGTTTGTGGCGCTTAGGGGCATTTGCGTATGGCTGGCTTGGTGCGTGTTTGATGTTTTGTGTGGTAGTTCCAAAAACTGGACTTTTTGGACTAAATCCAAATTATTTACGAGGCCAAGCATGGCCGGATTTATGGCCGGGAATGGCTAATGTGTGTTTTTTCCTTAAATTGAATAACATGCTGAATATGTGATATATGTGTGATAAAGATGGAAAAAAATTATATGCATTGGGCTATATGACTGACATACTTTGTCTCGGCTTAGAATATGAATTATGGCATTACTTTAAAAACAATGGTTGGAATTATCAGTAATACATGCTTGAATGATGTGTTGAGCATTTGAGCTGAATGACCGAAAAGATGTAGTGCATGCTTATGTGATGTGCGATTTGAATGTGGAATATTAACATGATTGCATGTATGTTGATGTTAAACTAAATATATGAAATGTTATGTGCATTGAACATGGTGTTCTGCTTTTACCGCCAATTATGTCTGGTGTAGAATGTCCATGTAGAGTCTTCATGCATTAGTCATGGGTTTTTGAGTGCGTGGCACAAGTTGCATTATTGCGTGCGGTAACAGCTACATGGGTGTGTGTACATGAGTGCGATTTAGTCTTACGTTTGGTGTTGTTGAATGGTGTGGGCTCGGGAATGGGATGAAATGCGGTGGAGTTCACGGTGTTAAATGAAAATGTAAAATGGATAGTGTCGGGCGTAGCAAGTAGGAGTGAGCCCCCTCGGGTGAAAAGCTTTGAAAACACAGTTGGAAACCCGAGTATTCGTCGGTGAAAGCAGAAAAATGTAACGGAGGGGTGTACGGAAAGTTACATTGCCAAAAAAGACCTGAAACAATTAAATAAATATCATAGACTACGAGTTGTAGAGATGGGAGTCAGGCCGGCTGTTATTGATTCCATTGGCACTTGCATTTGGTGGTGGGTGGAGGTTGACCCTGACCATGGGGGCATGTAGAGTGTCGTCTCACATACATGTCATAGTTTTTTCATGATAGGACAGCATGTACATAGTTGGTTGTTGGTTTGACTTTGAAATGATCATTTGCATGGCACTAGGTGGGGAGTAGCCTTGTAGGATTTTGTATCTCTCTGGGGTGTTAACTCTGTAATTCAGGACCCCGCACCAGTAAAGGCAGTGCGAGTATCGCTCCTTAGAGCGGGGATTATGAAGCGGGCGGGCGCTGGCCTTGATTCATGTTTTGTGTATACTCTCTTAATGGATTTTAATATATGTTTTGTATTAAGAGTGATGTAATAACTCTTGGATCTATAAAAATGTATGGTTTGTAACATGGATGGCAAGTATGGATGGTGGGCCCTATTAGGCCCATTTACTCATGAATGGGTCTCATGATACTGCGAACCGCCCAGACTCCTTGAGTTGACAGTGATCGCAGGGGCCACAGTTTTAGAAGCGTGTACTTTGCCGATGAGAGGCTTGACCAAATTAAGAAGTCCTTAATGTGTTAATTCGCGATGCCAGTGTGGAAGAAACTCTGTTCAACTCCCGAAATTGGAAATAAGATGATTGTCATCAAATAATCAGTTTGGACCGAAACCAAGCATTAACTTGTTGATTCTTCTTTGCTTTTGGAAGTGACTTGCCATATAAATTTTAAGTGTACAGTTATATTAGATTAATTGGTAGTTTGTTCTGGTTAAGTCACTAAAATTGTTCTTGATTTGATGTTAGGTTGTTGTTGATTTGGTAACACCCTCATTTCATCAAATTGTTCCCGATTTGTTGTTGATTTGTTCCGTATTTATCACGATTTGATTACGTTACCCAAAATTATTTAGTTTCCTTTCCTTGTGAATGTTTCGTGTGCGTAGTTTAGGAAAAGTGTTAGTTTCCTTTCTAGTTTTTCGCCGAATATTTAGTTTTTTCGTGCCAAATCTTTGTTTTATTCTTTCATTTTTTCAATCTCATTTATGCGTGTTATCCTACTCCTTTCAAATTACTTCAATTATAAATGAGAGCTAAACTTCTCGGTTATCAAAGAACTTCGAACTTATTGGTTATTCCGTATGCTCATCAAGACATATCAACTGATCTCCATCAATCGATCAGACGTCCCTCCTGATACTCGGCGGTTCGCTTCTGAATAGAACTCAACCAGCCATCCATCCAAGCCGAACACTAGAGCGCTTTTCCGGAAGCATCTGATCATGGGTTCCTTCACAAGTCATGGGTTCATATCACCCGAACCTTTCCAAACTTAAAATCTTTCATTCAAAACCTTAATTTCATCATAAATAAACCTCAAATAAACCCTAAAACCTGAACTGAAACCTTATCCCTTTTTTTTTTTTGATACCGATAATTGCCGCTTATTTCCAAAAGCAAACCACACAATCAAAGAATACACGAGCCCAAAGCCCAAATGAAAGAAAACTACGGTAACCTCCCTAAAACAAGGAGAAGACACCAAACAACCAACAACAACCAATGACAACAAAACAAAAGAATCCAAACTCACTTCCACAACCCTGGCTGAGACACTACACCCCAAAGCCCGTACCTTACGCCCGCAAAGGCAACCAGTGGCCCAAAAGTGACAAGGACCCAAACTAACAACAAAACCCATCAATCAACCATGAGAACCATCAAGACCAAAGATATGAAGCTGAAGGACCATCTCTCACACATAGCCTGTCACGTAGATTGTCCACCACCTTCCTGAAACTAGAGATTCTCAACCTAACATCATTGGCGTATGAGGATGAAAATGGTGTCGCCAGGAGAATAGATGTTCTCGTGAATTCTACTATTCCGTCGCCTCCATAAATGTGATAAATGGTAGCACCCTACAATCCTCTTGGTAATAGAACAAATGATTTCCTTTAGAAGCACATACCCATAAGAATTATCCCAACTGCGGCATTCTGAATTTCCACATAACCTTTGTGAATTTCAACCAAATACTAAAGAAAGGAAATGGCACCCAAAAAACAAGTGATTCCTATCTTCTTCAACATTTGCACTAAAAACACACACTATTGTTAGTCGACCCCATTCGAGTAGCTTTTATCTCAGGTAACTAATCGTCTCGAATGGTCAACCAAACTATAAAAGCATGTCTCCTGATAGCTTGGGGAAACCATATCGTATAATTCCAAACCTATCCCTTACCATTTAAAGTTACATCATATACCCTTAAACTACCACAAGCTCATCTCTAACTTACCCAAACTCGACTATCCAAAAAACTTACCCAACCGTTATATCATCCATCACAACACGTCCTTGCATTAGTAGCCCACTTAAACCTTTCCCATCACATAATTGTTACGATGGCGATTAAATGAGATAAATGACATTTAAATGTACAAGCGATAGTTAAACCGAAATGTATTTTATACAAATTTCTTATCTTAAAACATAGTAAAAACATTTAACCTCTCCCGATATGTGATCTGAAGTTTCTTTTAACTAAAAATTTCACTTATTTTCTCATTTTCATTTTAATAGTTAAACCCATGTGTATATTTAAGTGCCACTTGTCTCATTTAATAGTCATTGAAATAGCTTTGTCTTCGAGAGGGGATCACAGTTGGACTCTGGATGAGGTAAATATGGGATATTTAGCAAACACGAATGAGCATCAAATAATATGTTTGAAAATATTAAATTAGTTTATGGAAAATAATTGCTAAACTAAGCAGTTTAATGCCAGCTATCGCGACACGATACTGAAGTTTCAAATGTTGTCCATGACAATGCATTTAAGTTAAATGTTCAAAATGTTACTTACGCGATCAACGCATAATTGAGAATTTCTGTTATCATGCTCTTAGGTTTGAGATGTCAGATTAAAACAATTTTTTTGATGTGTTCAATACATGTTTTTGAACACGTACGTAGTAAAGCAAGGAATGGGTTAAATCGTAAATGGGGGCCTCCATCAATGGGTAGCAGCAGTAGTGTTGGCCTTTAAAGCTTTTTTAAATGGTGCAATAGAAAAAAGAAGTCCGCTTCCCCACTGGCGCGCTCTCCCGTAATGGGCTCTGCCGCTAACCTCCCAGGCTCCGGCCTTTCAAGGGAACATGGTGTCTAAGGGAATCGGGCCCTCTTTGCCCCAAAAGAGAATGTTCGTTAGATGGCCCTCCCTCATCTGCAAGGTGTGGACATCACGGCCGTCCCTCCCAAAAAAGAGGCGTATCATGCTTCGAAGGTCACTAATAACAGTGTAGCCGTCGCCGATGAAGTCGCCGGTTTTGATGCCACCGCTGCAGACGCCGATGTTGTTGCCATCAAGGTTAGATCTGCCGTTGCTCTATCTTTAGATCTACAGGTACCTGCCGCGGTCAGCTCCTATTAGATCCGACGGGCGTCCGAACGCCCCATCTCATGTGTCAAGAAAGAATCGCCGATCCCGCCGATGTCACATATGTGGGCCACAGACACTGATTCCTAGATCACCTGCACTAACACCGCCCTTACCGATTCCGGCACCATCTTCCTCGATCTTCAGTAGAATAACCCACCAAGCTCAATCCCATATCGACCGAGAATGTGTACAACCATATCATCGCTCCCGACTCGTGTGGGATTTCGCTTTACCGTTTGTCGGGCCTTTCCGCCAGAAGCGATGATATGATCGTGGGCACCGCGTTGTTCCGACGCATGAAAATCAAAGCACAAGGATCCGTGGATGCAGAGCATTTACAACATACAAGGAATTCAATCTTAATTTTGGAAAATTCAGATCGAGGTCAGAAACCTTGAAACAATCGAATATATTTCTACTTCAAGTGTTTCTAGTTTTATTACTATTTTCGATTCTGAGTTTGTTTATTTTAGGAGTTGCTTTATTTAATTTAGAAAGTCTCGTTTTTCTAGTTAAATAGGAGTTGCTATTTCTTTTAGAAAAGGTTCATTTCAGATTCAGGATGATTTGCAATGATTTGCCGCTATTTCGAGCTGATTTGTCGTGAGATTCGAGATGATTTGTTCTAGATTTATCGTACCGATTTGTCTGCATTTGCCGCTAATTCTATTACCAAGCCTTGTCCTAAAATTATATAGTTTCCTTTTTTTTTCCTTCATGGATATTTTTAGTGTGTAGTAGTTTAGGAAAAAGTATGTTAGTTTCTTTCTTGTTTTTTTGGCCAAATATTTACTTTCCTGTATCAATATTTAGCTTCTATTCTTCATTTTTCACTATTTCAAGTTTAAGCATTTATAAATTGAGAGTTTCCAATTTCTCTTGGTTCTTTAAAGAACTCCTTGAACTTATCTGCTATTCCGTGGCGTCTATCAAGACTTATCAATCGGATCTCCATCACCGATCAGGCGCCCTCACATATACCAAGGTTCTTGCTTCCATATAAGCAACGGGCCGGCGTCATCCATCCAAGCCGGCCAGAGCGATTCTTCCTAGCTAATTCGATCACTTGCCCCCTACAAGTTGACGGGTTCAGATCATTTTGGTATCGTGAGCAACCCAAGTTCTATTTTTCGTTTGTCATCTTTATTAATATTATTTTATTTCTTTGTCCAAACCATCTTAGTCACCACTTTCATCCATACCTCAAATTCCGCCTAACTCTACTCTATTCATATAATCTATTATCTACTCCATCCTAAGTCCGAGATTTTCTATTCTGATTTGATATAATTTTTTTTATTGTTTCCTTTATTCAATCGTCCATCTCAAAGTTAAAATAAAATAAAAAAATAAAAAAAAAGAAAAAGGAAAGTAAAGGAAAAGGATCCAAATAAAAAAAGCTTCTAAAAATCCTATAAGTTTATCATCATCATTCTAGTTTCATAAATCCAATCCCGCCTATAGTATAAAAATAACAGTGAAGTTGATCTTGGTTAACGCCACCAACTGTCCTTTTCTCTTTGATAGTTTTTTGATTGATTTTAAGGGAAAAAATCTGGGATTGGTTTGAATAGTTCCAAAGAACTAAAAGAGAAATTCTGAGGGAAAAAAAAGCCAAGAGTGGTCAGATTTAGAGAGAGAAAAAAAAAGCCAAATATATTGTGTGAAAACACGAGCGAACTAAGGAATCATTCTCTTCGAGTGAAAACCCGTGAGCGAGTGATTTGTGAGGTCGTACTTTTTTTTCTCTAACCATGTTTTTGCAGCACTATGTCAAACAACAACGCATCTGAAGGTGTGGCGGGAGGCGTCGATATGAAGTTCATTATGGAGGCCTTAACTAGTGAAGTAAAGAGGATATTTAAGGTCAATTGAACAATTCCATGGAGGTGGAGGAAAGCTTCGAGCAAGCCACGAAACCCCTCCCACAACTCGTAGGAAGGGAAGCAAGGCCGCCAAGAAGAGGGGCGCCGGTAGACGAAGAGGAGTATGACTGAGGAGACTGAAGATGTGAGAATGGTTATGGATTCGGGGTGTTAGGTAACAGAAATGTAGGTTGCAGAAGCTTAGGGAATCGTGGAAGATAATAATTAGAAACATTGTATCGAAGATTCCATCTTTCCAAGGAAAGAAACGCACTCGGCGGCATATCTTCGAAAGTGGGAGGCGTGGAGTTGGTTTTTGATTGTCATGATTATTCGAAAAATAAGAAGGTGAAACTTGTCGCCATTATTACGGATGATGATCCTCCGCAAGAAAGTCTGGAAAAGCTTGTATCTATGCCCCGTGGAAAAATGTGGAGTCCACAGTAGCTCTATGTCGCATTATGTCAAGGTGCTTTGTTAAGCCTCCGGCCGAGGTCAGAATGAGGGCATCGACTGCGGAAGGGGTGTTTAGTCATACCGACAAGCGAATTTGCCTCTGGTGGTGCTGATCCTGGTTAATGCACTTCTCAGCGCAGGGAGATGCCGGAAATATCAACAATCGAGAATGGCTTATTCTTCTTCGCATTCGTGGACCCCAGAGGCGCTGGATCAAGTTATATACCGGACCATGGCATTTAAAGGTGGAGACCGCTCATATTACGTGCATGGAAGTTCTGAATGGACATGCCTAACGCCCAATTATCATCTATACCAATTTGGGTCGTTCTATAACATTCCTCCGAATAATCGGACGAGCACGCAGCCCTGGGGCACACTGGAAGCACCACTGGGATCCCGCTACACCTCGATCCTCTCACCGAAACCAAAAACAAAACCTCTTTGCTAGAATTTGTATGTAGGTCAGTTGGATTGTAAGTTCCCTAAACTCCGTTCCCGGATGTGGGTAATGGCGCTATTCTACCATAAGGATCGAATATCCCTGCCCTAAATGTTGTTCTCAATGCAAGCTATCTGGGTCATAACCCGTTAAATTGTCGTTTAAGAAGAGACCGAAAGTAAAGGGTACGATCTCCACAATCCCGAACAAGAAGGTGAGGCGGTAAATGGGAAGGGAATTGATGAAGAAGGGGATGGATTGAAGATAGCAGCTGGAACGCATGCAGCGACTGAAAAGCCCACTATTTCAGAGTCCATTTCTCCGTAACGCAGAAGAAGTTCGGTTTCGCTTGACGTAGTGGACAAATAAAGAAGCATTGAGGTTGACTCCTCCCTGCAAGTTACATGGCAACACCTTGCTTGTCTAGCGCAGCGAGGTAGAGGATCCCACCTGAGGAAGAGGGTCTCGCTTACCCGCCCCACCGCAAACACGATTTTCAGATATCTATGTTATTGACTTAGCATAAAAAGGCTGATGTGAGTCGGATTTCCACGCCCCGTGCCTCTCTCAAGGAAGAAGCTCAAGAACAAGAAACTGAGTCTACTAATCTCGCAGGATCCGTGGATGGGGACTCCACATCTTCCCACGTATTGCCCGCCTCGGGCAGGCTTTCCATAACTACGAAAGTATGCCCAATTTTTGGTAGAATCCTCTGATTTGTGGAAACCTCGAAAAGGTCGCGATTGATATTATTCACCCACGGACTAAGCTATGCTTTGCCACATTACCGCGGCCGAAAGCAACATCTCCCCGTCATCTGGGCAGCGGTACGCCTCAAACAACTACATGGACAGAAGAGTGCTCGCGCCATCTCTTATGGTGAGCCCTTGGTCGCCAAAAACTCGGATGATTAAGGCATTTCAATACCACCAGATTTAGCAAAGGAAAGGTCCGGGTAACACTTCATGGAATGTGACACGCCTACGAATGACTTCCACGAAAGTGCCTCGTCTCCTCGGGAGCTTGCATGTTCCTTCGGGGCCTTTATTCACTGGATTTGAACTGCTATGTGTTAACCCCATAGCTAGGAAATTAGATGTGATGCCTTCAAAATGAGTGCAGCTTGATTTATTCCCCAATGCATTCACTAAGTTCTCCCGGGATTATCCGATCATTGCCCTTGGTTACCCCAAGGGAGAATCCGTCCCGGGCCTAGGAAACTAATCCTCAAATTTTTAATTTCTCGGCCGATCATCCCGACTTATCATTTGTGGGAAGGAATGGAGTTATGGTTCTAGATTCTATATTCGATCATTCCGCGAAGTCAAGAGTGTGAAGGCCACCCTAAAAGCCTTCAACTTTCGATCTTTTAGTGGTTTGCATGAGCGAGTTGTGGCGGCCAGACAGGCACTTTGCCAGGCCCAATCTGCTGTGCTTAACAGTCCCTCTAATCCCATGCTGGGGGAAAATGAGAGGATTTGCTTAAAGAATTATCAGCGATTTAGCCGTTGTCGAGGAGGGCTTTCAAGAAAATCTGCAGTTCAATGGCTTAAACTCTGGGATCGTAACACCAGCTTCTTCCACAAGGTCACAAAGCCTCGTAATGCTGGGAGGCTTTAAAGGTTATTACTATGGCGAATGGTTGCGTAACCTAAGACCCGGCTGTTATCGTGCAGAAGTCGTTAGGACACTTCCAAGGTATTTTATGTTCTCATTGATCCTCTCGCAACTTTAATTCGAGTATTTAAACAACTTGGATGGTTTCAGATGACACCAAGATATGGAAACACCGGGACAAACAATTTCCCATGAGGAGATTAAGGAGGCCATTTTTTCCATCGATGATCCTGCCCCGGTCCCGATGGTTTTTCCTCACGCTTTCAAGGCGCGGTCAGTACTATCTGAAGTGATGTTTTGCGCAACGTGAGTTCCTTTTCGACCAAAGTATGCTTCATGAGATTAATTGTACAAATATAGCTTTAGTGCCTAAGGTTCCTAATCCCGGTTCCATGCACGACATGTCTATTTCTCATTTCAGAACACCATCTATAAGTGCATCTGGGATCATCACGCGAGAGTTAAACAAAGGTATCCCGATATTATCGCCCTCGCAGTCGTTTTTGGTACAAGGCTCCAGAGATCAATACAATGTCCTTATCACCCAAGACCTTATGTTAAACTACCATCGAGAAGGGTCCTCCCATGTGTGCGATGAAGGCTGACATCAAGGGAAGGCATACTACACATGAAGTGGACTGCATTCGAGTATCTTCCCAGATGTACCCTTCTCACCTCAAATGTATTATGGTACACCACTACTCCATCTCTATTTCAAATGGTGAGTCATGGGTTTCGCTAGCAAGCTAAGGCGTGTGGGACCCATTATCACCTTTATTCATCCTCGCAATGGAGGCCTTTCCGCATCCCAGCCGTGGCAACCAATAGTAAGGGTTTCCGCTTCACCCTGCATGTAAGGAAAACAACTTAACTCACTTTATGCTTCATGTGATGATATGTTTTTATTTTCCGGGGGACGAACTAAAGGTTCAGGTTCCTATGGAAGAATTAAGGTGCTCATGAAATTTCCTGTGGCTTCACGAACAAATGTAAAGTGCCATTTTCCTGGCTCAAGTCTCGACATGAAGTATAGATGGCTTGTTGAGCGCCTGGCTGTGGTTCATTCCTGCAAGTTTCCATGAGATATTTGGGAGTCCCTTTGATTTCTACAAGGCTCACCCACTGACTCAGATGAGCCTTATCCAAAGAATTACTACTGTAATTCGCTGACTACAACTCTCATCTTATGCCTAAGAGGTTACAAGCTGATTGCTTCGGGCCTTATACGTATACAATTAATCAAAAATTGGCGATATTCCCGGGCATACTATATCTAAGATCGAGCGCTTATTATAGCTTCTATGGTCTGAAAATTCCCGGAGCGCTTCGCTGTAAGATCAATCAGAGCCGCAACCGCCAAAGCGATGAGGCGGTTCGGGGCCTCGGGACGTTAAAGACCCGAATGATTCAAATGTTATGAAGCATATCCGAACTGCTCTACGCTAGTTGACTCTTATGGGTAGCGTGGGTTCTGAGGTTTATCCGCGCAGGGAGTCTCCGCAAACGAAAGCGTCCCTACGAGTCGTTTCCATGGAGCATGGAAAATCCTTCAACTTAGAGATGACGTAATTTCATAAAGCATAAGTGTAGTGACGGCGCGACGACCTTCTTATGGCATGATTTCTGGAACCCGGTTGGTCCTCTCCTTCCCTATTATGGTGAGCTGATCTTGTATGACTCGCAATTCATCAGAATGCTCGAGTAGCCGGGTTATTGATGCTGGGGTGGAACCGTCTATCGCTAATTCAGGGACCTTATTGCTATCAAGAACAAATAGGTTAATTACCATATCGATGCCTCAGAGAGATGTTTATTTCATCCTGATTCGGGTTTTCACCGTAGTTCCGCTGAACCACTTTAGCCAAAGCAGTCGCTTGTTAATTGGCACTATTCAACTGGCCCCGCTTACCGTGAGGTATGCTTTCTACTGCCTGTCGGGGCTGCCTAACAGATTGGCTACCCAAGAGAAGCCTGCCGGGTCTCACCAATTCTATATCTTGTGTATTTTGTCGTGCTAATGTCAAGATGTGGAACCATCTATCTCTCAACATTCTGACAAATTTGCATTCGCGCAGGATTCTATGGTCAGCAGCTGGGTCTCTAGAACCCGAGGCATTTGGGAGAACGAACTATTACTGTGTAATCACATCAAGGGAAAGTCCTTCACTCTATTACAAGGAAGATTGTGATGGGGCGCTACTATATACCACTTATGGGGTCATCTAATAGAAGAATTCAAGAGAACAACTATGCTCCAAATACACTATTTTCGCCTCATTTGTGGATGATGTTAGACTTCAGATTTCCCGTATTCGGTTGGTTGATAGTCCCGCAAATGCATCAATGTGTGAGAGGATGGTCCTTCCCCATTAATATTTTATCTCATGGTAGGGTTGGTTGCTTGATTTCAGGATTGTCGGGCCTCATGTCTCTGGCCTGGCCTAGTCTCATCGTTTCACCCATCGTGTTTGTTTTTCACGGCTTTGTGTTGTTCGGTCGCTGTCACTCCTATATTTATAGGGGAGGAAGGTCCGCTTTTCTTGTCTGCTCATGGCCTCTGCCTCTTGCTTTGTATTCCTTTGGCTAGCGCTGGCCCCTGGTAATAAATTTTAATTATCCAAAAAAAAACTCGCTGCCATGGTTCTCAGACTATGCAACAGCAGGGACCAATTAGTTTTTAATATGAGACTAATAGGAGCTAGCTCAGGGAAACATGGAAAGAGATGAAGAGGTGATGCGAAGAGATTTGTTTCAACTTACGCCACGGAGTCATAACAAGTCGGTGAAAACCCCGAGGCAAGGCAATCGTGAGCGTGAAATGAGTATTATAAGGAGAGATGGAGTTGCAATGGCAGCAACATTGAATAAAGATCTAGATGCTACAATGGCGAGGTTTCCAAGGTGTTTAAACAGTGATTCAAATGTGGTGGAACTAAAATACGCAGTCGAGGGATATGGTGATATGGCTATCAAGATCGAGAATCAAGCTGCCAGGAGGGATGCACTAATACACGCTCGAACCTAGTCCAATTTCATCAACTTGGAAGTCAAATCAATGGAGGAAGGAAGATTTCACCCAATGCCAAGCCCAAAATAGAACAAGAACAAGAGGGTGACTGCATAAGAAATCAAGACCATGATTCAAAAAGAATGAGAAAGAAAAAGAAATAAAAGAAATGAGGAAGAAAAAACAAGAGGAAAAGGAAAGTGATAAGGAAAGAGAGTGAGAAAAGAAAAGAGAGTGAAAGAAAAAAAGATCTTAAAAAAAAAAAAAAAAAAAAAAAAAAGATATTAAAGTGAACAATGTAAAGCCATCCATGTGGTAAGGATCAGCCAGAACGGGAGGAAGGGTCTCCCCGTCCCTCCCGAGACGTTTCTACCATCTTGTGGTTTCGATTCGGCTCATGAACATGGTTTTCCAAGGTCCGTGGGAGCAACTTTACCGACGCCTATCCACCTTAACGCTTTTCCACAAGGAACAAGGGGCCCCTGTGGGGGCTTCTGTCCACACCCGGATCAAGCCACTACCAAAAATGGGTCTCCTGAGCACCCAAAAAAGGGAAGGATGTCAATGGGCCCCTCCCGTCTATTGTTAGTGATGCGGCTATTATTGGTTCGGGTCTCCCCAAAAGGTCGCTCGTGTTGCATCTGGGTGGATTCGTGATCCGTTGGGCGCTTTACAAGCCAAATCCAGGCGAAGGTCGGCCGGGTTTCCCCAAATTTCACTGGTGAGTTAGTCAACCGGTTCTCCCGCCTTTCCGGGAGTGGACTACGCCCTCGCAGAGGTTTCCGATCGTGCGTAGTTCCGACACTGTGAAGGCAGATCGTGGTCAGGTTTTTAGCCACCAAATCAAGGGTCCCCGATGATGGATATACACTGCTGCGTGACGCCGACGCCAAGACGGAGTCTACGGGATGATTCAATGGAAGGAACAAGGTTCGTCTCATGCGCCTCCCGCTTCAGCCGGCAGTCGTAATGCCTAAATCATGGGTCACGGCCACGATTTCAAAGCTTGTTCGTGAGCCCCGCGGCTCCGCATCCAGACAACAGAGATGATCCGGTTAACGAGTCCACGCGCAAGAGCGATCTCAATGGCGTCGACGGACGGCGTCTCCAGCGACCAATGGCGTCGACGACGACGACCGAGTATGAGGTCCAGATCCGGCCAAGGCGGTTCGGCCGGCGTTTTCACACCGGAGTGTTGCTGACGCCGCAGTACCACGACGATGATCCGCCGAGGATCCGCCAGAAGGACGAAGATCCGTTTACGCCGCCGTGCGGGTATTCGGGAACGCCACAGCGGAGATGGATCGGGCACGACGGCATGTCGTGTTCCAAATCGTAAGCCATCGACGCCAATATCATACCGCCAATTTACCTCATTGCCGCAGCTAGTGCTCATCAGCGGTGCACGTTGTTGTTAAGCCTAAGTGCATGATGGGTTCGCGAGTTTCCCATCTACGGTCGGGTTACGTTTTTTATACCCTCCTGAGTGACAATTCTTCCTGGAAAGGAGCACTGGTGCCTATGGCAAGCCTATGTGGTCTGTTTCAATGACATTGTCCTTTTCGTGAATGATTTAACTCCTGTGCTTTCTTTTAACAATGGAGGCGCAGTTGGATAGATCAGCCGTGCCTGCTTCCGCTTCCTAGTGGGGTCGCTGAGCGCCACTGCTGTAGTCACGGTGGCGGTTTCACATTGGGTCATGGTTATTCAATGTACTCTCCCCGAGAGTGGCATCCAGAATATTGTTGTTTTCTCCCGACTCATCGTGTCAATGCTAGATCAAGGCTTTCGTCTTGGCCAGGTCAGGTGGTGTCCCTCGCTGTTCCTTGATTGGCTCGTGCATGTGCCTCGTGGGTTTGTTTCGCTTTGCATCTCGTTGCCTGCGCCCTGGTCAAGGGCTAAGTATGGTTTGTTTCTCCTTCGCCATGGGTTTGTTTTATGTGGTTGTTTTGATTGTCGACCAGATGAGTCCTGGTTAGGATTGCTCTCCTTTGCCCTGGGTGTGGGCTTGCGATAGTTGGTTGGTTTGGCCCATGGCATCCGTTTGTGTCTCAGGGCCGTTGCCCTCTCCTATTTTTGTGGGAGGTGCTGTCTTGCCGTTTCTCCAGGTGGCCTCTCGTCTCAGATTCTTTTCATTGTTTGTTTGGCTCATGCATTTTAGAAATAAATTCTTAATTATCCAAAAAAAAAGTGAACAATCTAAAAGGAGAGAAAACAAAAAAAGATCAGGAAGTGAACGATGAACAAGAAGGGGAAAAAAAAAGAAAAGAAAGCTTCTATACAAAAGATAGTGAACTAAAGAGTGTTTTTTATTCTAAAAAGCCTATGTTTGTACTCAGACAAAGAGACGCTTTTGAGACTAACGATCTTGATTCTTCGTTCAGTATTGTTTCTTCCTCATACACGAGTTCAATTATGTAATCCCCGAGGATGACTCGCATTCGCACCCGAGGAGACAAAAGAGCTTCAAAGCCAAGTGGAGGAATTTATTAGTCCATGTGTTATACATGTATTACTTGATCCCAAAAGGATAGTCTCAGGGAGGATATGTATTTATTTTCAGTTTATCAACAATATTATGGCAGATTCGGGACGACCTTTCTTTGGTGAAAGGGGGAATGATGAAATCAAAGCACAAAGGATCCGTGATGCCAGAGCATTTACAACATACATTAGAATTCAATCTTAATTTTGGAAAATCTGCATTTTGAGGTCAGAAACCTTGGAAACACCTAATATATTTCTATTTCCAAGTGTTTTGAGTGTTATTACTATTTTGATTAGGAGTCAGGTTTATTTTAGAGTTGCTTTATTTAATTTGGGAAGTCTGCTTTTTCTAGTTAAGCAGAGTTGCCATTTCTTTTTTAGAAAAGGTTTGCTTATTTGGTGATGATTTGCGCCGGATTTGCCGCTATTTTGAGTCGATTTGTCAGATTTGGAGATGATTCGGTTTCTAGATTTGCCATTTGTTCCGCATTTCTGCTGCTAATTCTATTACCAAGCCTTGTCCTAAAATTATATAGCCTTTTTTCTCCTTCATGGATATTTTTAAAGGTGTAGTAGTTTAGGAAAGTATGTTAGTTTCTTTCTTGCTTGGCCAAATATTTTACTTTCCTCAGGGCTTCGAATATTTAGTTTCTATTCTTCATTTTTTTTTGGCCTATTTAAAGGTTTGTTATCCTTGTATTCTTCAAAGTTTTAAGCATTTATAAAATTGAGAGTTTCAATTTCTCTTTGGTTCTTTAAAGAACTCCTTGAACTTATCGGTTATTCCGTGGCGTTCATCAAGACTTATCAATTGGATCTCCATCACTGATTGTGGCGTCCTCACATATACCAAGGTTCTTGCTTCCATATAAGCAACGGGTCAAGGTCATCCATCCAAGCCGACATTAGAGCTGTTTCTTCCGAGCTAATTCGATCACGGTCTCCCTCTACAAGTCGATCGGTTCGTGATTCGCCGACATTGTCCTTTTTAGGACCGGTCTTCACGGCTTATTCCACTATCAATAATACCATAAAGTGGTTCTAAGGTATCCCCGCTGTGGTTTTGTCCATGTTCGGGTTCTGGACGTGCAGATTGACTGACCGCTCAGGTCGATTTTCGTCTTCAAGTGAAGGTCAATTTTGGGCGCCGTCAAAGTTGGTGTGCCGATGGTGTTGGGAATTGCTATTGGGCCGCTGGTTTGGCTCAATGTGGGTTACTCTTTGGTACTCATACGAGAGTGGCAACCAAACTATTGTCAGGTTCCTGTGGTTCATTTCTCCGCGGTCAATGCTTAGTCGCTTTGCGTTCGTCAGGGTCAGGTGGTTTCCCATGGGTCAGTTCTGGTCGGGTTTGTTGCCGCGCTCCTAATAGCTTTTCTCTTTGGTTCTATTGCCTATGTCGGGCCGCGAGCTGGGTTTTTGGGTTTGTTTCTCCTTTGCCCGGTGTCGCTTGGTTTTATTTTGTTGGTTTGCCTGTCGCTCAGACGGGGGTCTGGCTCGTTTGCCTCTCCTTCGCCAGCGTGGGCTTTCTGGATTTATTTGGTTGATTTGGCCTACATCCTGTGTTTTGTAAGGGACATGCCCCTCTCCTATTTTTAGGGGAGGTAGCCAGTCTCATTCGTTTTCTCCGTGCCTCATCAGACATTCTTCGTCAAGCCAGGGCTACTTTGGAACAAATTCTAATTATCCAAAAAATGCAGAGCCGGAATGGAACAAGTGAAAACCCAAAATGTTTTAAGCCGTAGCGGGAATGGTCAACCGTGCGAAACGAACTCCGAATTCTAATGCTCGTGGGTCGATATCGTAATATATCATAAATTCATAATACAAAGAGAGGTAGTATAGCCTTCTTTGTATTAATGTGGTAACAGAGACACAAGTACTCGGGGTTGCAAAGCTGATAAAGAAGCATCGCTGGAACTTGGTACTACTATTAATGTAGCTTTCATGGCTCAAGAAGAAAATTACCTTAACTATATAACATCTCGAGAATCAAATAACATCTACACAAAGACAATTTCGTCGCCACTGCATGAAAGTACCAAAGGTTGTGTAGTGGTTGTTGCTCGCCCTCCTTTCGGGGGAAGGCTTTTGCTTCATCTGCCTATGGCTTGGTGGGGTAAGGTCCTACGGGCGGGGGTATTTGGTTGTTTCAGTCGGTGCCCCTTCCCTATGTTTTGTGGGGTTAGTCCGCTTTTCGTCTTTTCCTCGGGGCCTTTAGCTTCTCGATTGTTCTGATTTGTCAAGCCTACTTTGGAAATAAATCTTACTTATCCAAAAAAATTATCATAAAGGATGATATAAATTTTTGAGAAAAAGAGAAACAAATTGGGTTGTATTATCAGAAAAGGAAAAAGAACCATCTTTAGGGATTTTGTTTACATGACTTCGCGATTCTTGAAAGGTGTCAAACCCTCCTTCATTTATGAACACCATCTTTGTACATTCCCATTTAATAAACTTTTAAGACAAAAAATATTTATTGTTTTGATGGTGGGTTTAAGCATGTCACAATAAAGATGGCAATCACGATGTTTTATTTCATCGAAGTGTTATCTTCTTATTACAAGGCTTAGGTCAGAGATGTGTTGCATTAAAACAAATTTTTTATATAGTGCTTAGGTTTGAGATGTTGTTTTATTTAAGGTAATAAAACAAATTTTGAATTTTCAAATGTTGCTGTTTATGGACAAAGCAAAGAATCGGGCTTTTTCAAAATGCAATCGTCTTGGGTTGCTTTTACTTGCAAGAAATCATTCTGCAAACCGTTCAAAACATCACTAAAGTTAAAATCTGATCAATTGATTCTCATTTGATTTGATTAGTCAACTTATCCTTGTATTGGTTTTTTTTTTTTTTTTTTGGATAATTAAGAATTTATTACCAAAAGGGCAGTTCTGAACAAACATCCAAGCAATACAAGAAGCCAAAGGCCACTTAAAAAACAAAACTGACAAAGACCTCCCTAAAACATAGGAAAGGGGCATCAGCCCGAAACAAAAACCACCATAAATATGGCGAACGTCTTCACCCCACGAAGGAGGAGAAGCCAACAACCAAAACACAAAATACCACCAAACATCAAACCAGGCCCCACAAACAGGCCAACATGCAAACCAACCAAAGAAAATCCAAGCCCACACACCGGGCAATGTAAAGACTAAGAACAGTAGCCAGATGCAACCAGATGAGGCGAGAGAGGCATGTTCGGATACATACCAACATCTAGAACCTAAGGCACTTGACGTGGGCGGCACAGTGTTTAAGACAGAAGAGTATTAACACCACGAAGGATACTCAAGGAGTTCCAGATATCCCGAGGCCATGTCACACCTCACGTAGAATCGACCGTGGAACACAACAATGGCTGCCACTACCTGATGAGAAACCAAACCTTAACCGAACCTTTGAGAAGGGGGAATCCTCCCGCCAAATAAGACCACTAAAGCCCGGAACCAACAATCCAATCACAACCCAATAGGATGCAAACGTAGAAGCCTGGTTGAGTCGAACTAACGCCCTAACAGCATTTCCTTGCAACTGGGCTAAGATAACATCATTCCGGCTACCTAATATGACCTTCAGTCTCTTCACTTCATAGTCAAACCGACTGAAGTACATCTAGATCCCGCCACATGGACGTAAGACTCCGAGACCCATACAGATCCAAAGGTAATCGACACCGTAACATCCGGTATGTTTTGTTATATTCAAGTAAGGATTTTGGGGAGCAAAATGCAACTTATGCCCTATGATATTTTAAATTGTGATTAAGATTAGCCATCTTAATGGTCAGGTTTAATTAGAGGATTAGCAAAGTGTGTTAGATTGCATTTTATGGCATGCGGGTCAATCAATTAGGGTAAGTTTAGTGGTTTTGTTAGGGTTTGTAATTAAGTATGTCTTGAAGGACCACTTTGGAAAACTTCATAGTGGAGAGACTTAAAGTGTAATATCCTTTGTGAGCTTATGTGGGCATCACGAGGGCATGACACCCTTTGCTATATGCATGCTAGAGATCTCACATTACGGCAAGTACGAGAAGAGCTTGCCATGTGCCAAGCAAACCAATCTCTCGGGTTTTCGATGCTAGACCAACTTCTTGCTAGGAAACTTACCCATAAGGTATACTAAAGATGTACTCGTGGACCCAAAATGGGAGAAGGGGTCTCCCCGTCTCTCTCCCGAGATGGGTTTCCTACCATCTCGTGGGTTTCCGATCCCGCTCATGTGAACACGGTGTTTCATGTCCGTGGGGAGCAACTTTACCGACGCTATCCACCTTACTGTTTTTCCTACAAGGAAACAAGGGGCCTCCCCTTGTGGAGGTTTGTCCACACTGGATTGTCACTACAAAAAATGGGTCTCCCATACCCAAAAAGGGAAGGATGTTGATGGGGTCCTCCCGCCTATTGTTAGTGTTGCGGTTATCATTGGTTCAGTCTCCCCAAAGGTCGTCACGCAGACCGGTGGTTTCGGGACTGGCTGGGCACGTTTACAAGCCAAACTATAGTAGCGTATGGTCTACGGTTTCCCAAATCTACGTGAGTTAGCTGGTCCGGTTCTCCCGCCTTCCGAGCCGCGACCACGCTTCGCGAGGTTTCCGATCGTGGGCAGTTCTCACCGCGGCGCGCAGATCGTGGTCAGGGTTTTCGAAGCCACCCAAACTACGGGTCCCCGATCCGATACATACTCCTCGTTGCGCACGCCGACAAGACTCCGAGTCTTTATTGACGATTCGAATGGAAGGAACAAGGTTCCGGTCATGCGCCCATTTTCAGCCGGCAGTCAGAAGCCCAAATCACGGGTCACTACCATGAGATTTCAAAGCTTCGGTCCGAGCCCCGTGTTTCATCCGTGACGACGCGATGAGTCGAGCACGAAGTCCACGCAAGGGTACCCCACGCTAAGCCGACGACGAAAGTCTCCCGCGAATCTCACATGCGCATCGATCGACGATCGAAAGTATGGAGTGTCCGCATCCTGGTCAAGGCGGTTCGATCGATGTTTTCAATAATGTGAGGTTAAGGACGTCATTGCGGCCGACGACGATGATCCGACGATTCACAGAAGGACGAAGATCCGCCGACTTCGCCGTGGGTATTTGAGATGGATCAAGTACGGACGTATTACGCCACAATACCGCTATCACGACCCCACCTTGCCGCAGCTAAAGTTGTTGTTAAGCCTGCCGCATGACGGGTTCGGGCAAGAGGTTTCCCATCTATGGTCAGTTACGCTTGATACCTCTCCCGGTGTGACAATCTTCCTAAGGATGATACTTCGCGGCAAGATTGGCGTGGTTCGTGTCACGACATTGTTTCAGGAATGATCTGTCCCGCAGGTTTTCTTTTACAATGGAGGTGCAAAGCCAGATAGACCGGGCCAGACGGCTTTCCGCTTCCTAGTGGGGCCGCCAGCGCCATCAAGGTAGTTGCCGGTGGTGGTGTGTTTGCTGTTGGGGTCGTTGGTTGGCTCAATGTACTCTCCCGAGAGTGGCATCCGCATTGCTGGATGTTTTCCCCGACTCAGTCAGGTCAATGCAAGATCAAGGCTTACCTTGGCCAGGTCAGGTGTACCTTGGGTTGTTCCTCATCGCTTGGTGCATGTGCCTTGGTGTGGGTTTGTTTCTGCTTGGTATCTTTGTTGCCTTTGCCAAGTTATGGACTCGGGTTATGGTTTGCTTCTCCTTCGCCGTGTAGCCGGGTTTGTTTTATGTGGTTGTTTCGTTGTCGAACAGATTGGGTCCGTTGGGGATTGCTCTCCTTCTCGCCCCGGGGTGGGCTTGGCTATGGTTGGTTGGTTTCATTTTATGGCACCACAGTTCTGCGGGCTATTGTCCCTCTCCTATTTTGGGGAGGTGTCAGTCCGGCTGCTTCCCACGGCCTGCCTCAGATTCTTTTCTTGGCTTGCTCGTCAAGCCATTTTGGAAATAAATTCTTAATTATCCAAAAAAAACTTGCTGGGGAAGTGGAAAATTGAAATTTAGAAAGTGAGAGAGAGTTCTAGAGAGAGAAGCTAGAGAGAAGGAGGAGAAAAGGCTTGAAGGAGTTTTTCTGGTTTTTGGTGGAAAAGTTCACTAAGGTATGTAAACATGACTGGTAACGGTCAGATTTCTTATGGACTTTGGTTATATTCTAGGGTTTTGTTGATTACATCCTAACCTTAGATTTGATGAAAGGTGTTTGTGGAACCCCTAAATTGTAAAAGACTAGTTTTGTGGAAGATGGCATGTGTGTGTGTGTGTGGGTATGTGTCCAAGGGAGGTGTCATTCCAAATTTTCCCTTGACCCCATGATGTTGTTTTGGCCATAAGTTAGCATAAAGAACCCGAACTAGATTATTCTAGCTCTGAGAATAGCCCAAGACCTAGCCCTTCAATCTAGAAGCAACCAAGAACTAAACCCTACCATAAGGCCCTTTTAATTTGAGGTTGAAAGTCGATACGACTCTACCCCTATTCCTCGAGCCTGCTTTTGAGTCATAAGTTGAGTTATATTGATCCAAATGGAGTGATTCAAAAATCCTTCTCAAAGTAGCCACATAGGGGAAGGTAACTTCATGAAGAGGTATGGGCCAAAATTATGGCTCATTTGTTCCCATAATTTTTGCCAAAGTAAGGGTGAAGTGGAGGACACAGACCGGTCCCTATGAAATAGTCTTCAAGTGTCGAGTGTAAAACCATAACTCTTGATTCCGAGGTCCGAATGACCTGATTTAAGAGGCTATGAAAGCTAAGAGATAGGGAAACTTTTGGTCGAAGACCATAGTGAACAAAAACATGTATGGCTGGTCAAAATGGTATTTAAGAAAAAAGAAAAAGAAAAGAAAGGGGGTCTTGGAGATAGGATGTAAACAAGGTACAAGTGTTGTGTGCTGTTTGTGTTACCCTAATAAGGGGTGTTAAATGTTGATATTAGTAAGTGTAAAAGAGAATGCTCTTGAAGGATCAAGGTTTATGTTGGTAGGTATAAGAATATGTGTGATTCTAGTGTGAAGTAAAGAATGTAAAACCAATCGGGTAATTTTATGTAACCCTATCGCTTGAGGCTAAGAAATCTTATGACTTGTTAATCGCATCCTTCAAGTAACCTCGGTTTTGACTTCCTTGTGAGACTTGTGGATTTTTGAATCCAAGGTAGGGGATCTTGTAACCTTCTCCTGCTTATACCATGGTTTGACGAAATTCTGTACCATTCCATGCTTGAACTGTGTGATTTTCTAATGATATATATAAATGTGTATATTTTTATCTATGGAATTCTTCAATTAATCGTACATGATGTTTTAAATATCCATGTGGGTGAATGCTGTGAAATTGTTTTAAAGCATGACGGGTATGGAATCGTGTGGAGAGTCCCGCATTGGATGTAGTGGACACTGGACTATGACTCAGTCCCCGGGTTATAGTCCCAAAAGGTCGCGTATATACTCTGGATGTGGGCATATCCCCGGGTGGTAAGTCCCAAAGAATTTGTCGTTATACTGATGTGGGTATATCCCCGGGTAGTAAGTCCCAAGAATTTGTCATGTTCGTGGATGACGGCTTAGTCCCGGGGTGAGCCCAAAAGAGTCACCGGCGAGGGGTCGAGATGGTGGTAGTATTGCGACCCATTTGTTTCACATCAACCTATTAATTGAAAATGCCTGCGTTTTGAGATGTGTTGAATTATTTGTATTTTGAAATGTTTTTATAAGCATGGCTTGTTATGGGATCTACTAATGAAAGTTGTCGAACTCACCCCCATTATTCCTCCACCTTAGATGTGTATACAAGACCACCAGATGACTTGAGAGTTTGACTTGCGTGGTTTTGAGGTCAGAATTAGCACACCTCCCGTAGATGCCGGTGGTCAAGTATACATTTTGAGGGAACATCTAGTGTTGTGTGGAGGTTCACTCGTATATTTTGGATAGCCATATATCGATCATGGGTCATTGTATATTCGTTTGTATTAGTTTGGGGACACTTTGTAGAATGTTTTGGGATTTTGGCAGAATATTATTTTGATCATGTGTCGCATACTGGGTGCATTGAGGACCTACTCTCAAGATTTATATGTATATATATGTTTCGAGACCCGGAGTTGAGTTTTAATTACGTTTAGGCGATTACTCCAAGTGGAGTTTCTTTGACCTGTGGTTTCGAGGAAATAATAAAAGGATATATATGGTGTAGGGCTAGTGGTGGCCCCTATGCAAAGTGTTGGATTTTGAAAGAGTCCTATGTTAGGGACTCATGATGAAAAAAAATATATATATGGTAAAATAACATAAATCACACCGTGGAAATCAGGGTGTGACATTGACGAACCCAATGGAGAAGAAACCGGAGGTCTCCCCCCCTCTGAGCTCCAACAGTATTGCCAAAGTCCCAAACAGAACCAAAGACCCAAGAAATGGGTATAGCTCATCGGTCGGAACAGTTGAAGAACCCGCCTCCCTGTTACCACCCACTTCGGCGCCCCTGCCCTCAGCGCAACGCCTAATCTGCACACCGTGGTTCAGATCGTGACCACCAACCGTCGGAAAACCAAACTGCGCTCTCCGAAATCACATGGGACCCAATACCGCCGAATTTGGGAACTATCGCTTCTCTCTGGCCGAAACCGAACTGACGGGCAGCATACCCAAATCCGTGAACATCCCCGAGATCCTGGGCTAATATCTGTCATCCGATCGCCGGCCTCCCGGGAGCAAATTCTCCGTCGCGACATTCCCATTTACGTGGGAACCCATATACCGGCCGCCATTGACGACCTCGAACGGATCTGGAGATCCAAAAGCATACCCACTCGTGCACAGTCCCGTAGAACCAGTTGACGGCATCGGCTTCATGTGAACGTCAGACGTCATCGTCTTTGGCGACTCCTTCTCGCCTTCGAGTGGACCCATTTTTAGACCACCCTTCTCACCAGAAACCGACCCCATTAGATCCGATATGTCAAGATTAAGGACCCAGGATTTGGGTATTTAGACACGGCTCGCTTGAGCCGAAAATGCCGCTCCGGTGAAGATCGAATTCTGCCTCCGCTTGAAACGAGGGACCCAGGTCGCCTGAGCAGGAACCCCCCTTGGGTTGTTCCCTTTTTTGTATAGTTGAAAAAAAAACCAGCAAGTTGCTCCCACCAAAGCACACATGTTCCCTTGTAAAGGGAACGGAAACCGTTGACGAAAGGAGGTCAGCGTTGGGAACCTTGTATTGGTTTCATTAACATTTTTTGTAATACTGGCCCTAAAAGAGAGCCTCATTTATCTTTTGAAAAAGGACTAGTCATTATGCATTTGGTAAAACAAAAGAAGACAAATATGTGTCTAGAAATGGTGCTATGGAGCTCCACATTAAATTTATTTTTATTTGATGTTGTAAGGAGCTCAATGAAACATGGTCAGTAAAGCAACCTCCTAAAAGTATACAAGACGTATATAACAAAAACAAGATCTATACAAAAGAAACAAAAAACACCGGGTCCCATAAACTAAGATTCAGCCAAAGACACCACAACTTTCTAATTATCAAAGAATCATAAATGCATAAGCACACTAGCCATTATGACCTCATGCATAAAACCAAATCATATAAATATATAAAAAAATGTATACAAATATCAATATAAAATATCAACATATATCAATGGAGTCCCACAAGATGGAATCTTTGATGGTTTCTCTTAAGACTAATACTAGAATACACAGCTATTTGATCTATAGGGTCCCGTGGAATCTCAAATGGAGCCGAGGGAGCTAATGGAGCCAAGGGAGCTTATGGATGAAGTACTCGACGTATATGTGGAGCACGAGGTCGCTTAGCTGGAAGTGCACCCAACTCTAATACAAGGTCAAGGATGGTGTCACCTATGGGAGGCAATGTAGGGGATGATAAGGTCATATCTATTGTTATGGAGGCTAGCTCTGGCGACACCGGATATGGTAAAGATGTGTAAGTGCCTGGGGGTATGGAAGGTGATGTGTAGTGTCTGGGGATATGGAAGGTGATGTGTAAGTAACTAGGGCTATGGAAGTTGATGTGTAATCATGGGGGTATAAAATCTCAAAGTGACAGGCATACGTGGTATCGGCAGGCAATGCTCCAGCCAAGTGTACCCACGACCGCCTCACCATCTCGACCATGACCTCTCGCCACCATCTCAATCCACGACCGCCGATCAACTCTCCTCTCCCCACCTCGATCGGTCAGATAATGCATCGGGAGTGGATGACACCTGAGGTCTGCAGGATGGTCCATGTGGATGTAGATGCCTTATCGTAGGCCGGCGATACATGCTCTTCCGATATGGTGTAACACCGATTGATGAGAGAATCAGCACAAGATGATCCATGCTTGCTCCTAAGGGCATGGTCCTTTCAAGTCCTCGAGCACATCAATGACAATGATACAAGCTAGATTTTCCCAATGAGTGTGGACTCGTCAAGTCCCACCCAGCCCTATGACACGAGCCAGACTATGCAGGATTCAAAGAAGCCCTTCATGTTTTAATCCGAGATGCCCACGTGGAATAAGCTTGATGAGAATCAAAGCATAAAGGATCCATGATGCGTGAGCTTCAGGAAGATTCCACTAGGAATTCAATCTTAATTATGGAAAATTCGCATTCGGAGGCCGTAAACCTGAGACGCCGAATATATTTATGTTTCTAAGTGTTTTGAATTTTATTACTATTTTGATTTGGAGTTGTTTTTTTTTAGAAAGATTTATTCTCCAAGTCAAAGTAGAAGTTGCTTTATTTAATTTAGAAAGTGTGTTTTGCTAGGAAAAGAGAAGCTCTTTTTCTTTAGAAAAGATTCGGCCTGTGACGGTGTTAATTTGTCACCGATTCGTGATGACTGGTTCTCGATTCATTGCCATTTCGGGAGCTAACTGTTCCTGACGGCGCCGATTTGTTCCCGACGGTCGCTATTTCTGAGCCGACGGTTCCCGACGGTCGCTATTTTGGAGAGTCAATTGCTCCCTGTTTGTCACTTTTATTACCGTAAGTCTCGTCTCTAAAAAGTTATCTAGTTTCCTTTTTCTCCTCCATGGATGTTTTTAGTATGTGTAGTTTAGAAAAAGTATATGTTAGTTTCCCTTCTAGTTTTTGGTAAAATATTTAGTTTCTTTTCTTCAGATTAGCCTATTTAAAGGCTTGTTATCCCTACATTCTACACATTACGATTAATAAAAATCGAGAGTTTATCTTTCTTCTTTGGTTCTCTTAAGAACTTTCGAACTTACTCCATTTTCCGTATGCTCATCCTATCGACTTATCAATCAATCTTTTCATAGTTGATTGTATGCCTCTATCTATAGACTTATCAATCTGGATCATCACCGATCAGGGCGTCCTCATATACCAAGGTTCTTGGCTCCTTATAGCAACGGGCCATGGCCATCCATCCAAGCCGAATACTGTGTAATGGCTTCTTCCGAAGCACTCACTTCCGGCCCCCTACAAGTCGACTAGGGTTCATATCATTTGGTGCATCGTGAGCAACAGGTTCTATTTTTCCGTTTTCTATCTTTATTATTTTTATTATTTTCTCAACTCGAACCATCTTAGTATACCGTCTATCCATACCTTATAAATCTGCCTAACCCTAATTTCATTCACAACCTATTATCTACTTCATCCCAAATCCGATTTTCTTCATTCTTGATTCGATATATTTTTTTATTATTTTTTTTTTTTTTTTTTTTTAGTGAATTAATCCATCCCAAAGTTAAAAAAAAAAAAATGTAAAAAAAGAAAATAAAGGAAAGTGAATCCTGCTGAAAAAAAAAGGGTAAAAAAAAAAAGGTCAAAAAAAAAGAGTCGAAAAAAAAATCCAAAAAAAAAAAAAAAAAACATAATTTTTAAGTATTATCATTCTAGTTGTTTGAAAACAACTCCCACCATAGTATTAAAAAAAAATTTTAAAAAAAAAGGTCAAGAAACTTTGTAACCTTTTACCGGAGGATGTGTATTTATTTCTCATGTCATCAATAACACGCTATGGTTAAGATTCGAGAATGAATCTTTTCGAGGAAGGGGGAATGATGAGAATCAAAGCACAAAGGATCCATGATGCAGAGCTTCTAGAAGATCTTATTAGAATTCAATCTTAATTTTCAGAAAATTCAGACGGGAGGGTCGTGAAACCTCGAGACACAACATATTGCTTTCCAAGTGTTTAGAATTTTATCACAATTTTGATTTGGAGTTGCTTTTTTATATCACTCTCCAAGTCAAAGTAGAAGTCGCTTATTTAATTTAGGTATGTATTGCCAGGGAAAATGGGGAGTTCTATTTCTTTTAGAAAAGATTCGTCTCAGATTTGGTGATGATTTGTCTCGATTTTGTGGCTGATTTGTTCCCCGACGGCTTCATTTTGGAGATAACTTGTCTCTCATTTGTCGCTATTTTGAGCCAACTTGTTCATGATTCGTGTCGATTTGTTCCCCGATTTGTCGCTATTTCTGGGGAGCCGATTTGTTCTGATTTGTCGCTATTTGAGAGCCGATTTGTTCCCGATTTGAGCCGATTTTTATTACCAAGTCTTGTCCTAAAAGTTATCTGCCTTTTTCTCCTCCATGGATGTTTTAGTATGTGCTGGTTTAGGAAAAGTATGTTAGTTTCCTTTCTAGATTTTGCAAAATATTTAGTTTCTTTTCGTATTGAGCTCATTTGGAAGTGCGTTATCCCTACATTCTACACATTACGACACAAAAATCGAGAGTTTATCTTTCTTTGGTTCTCTCTTAAGAACTCTTTGAACTTATCGGATTTTTCCGTGGCGTTCATCCTGATCGACTCTATCAATCAATCTTTCCCCATACTGATCACAAGGGCCTTCATTCCATAGAATTACCAACGGATCTCTATCACCGACAAGGGCCCTCATATACCGCTGCCTTACTCCTTATAAGCAATGGGTCGCACATCCATCCAAGCCGAATACTAGGCGGTTCTTCCAGCTAATTTGATCACCTGGTCTCCCCGTTGACTCGGCCCGTATCATTCGCATCGAGCAACAGTCTCTATTTTTCTCGGGGTTTGCCTATCTTTATTATTTTTATTATTTTTCTTGTCCCAACCATCTTAGTCACCGCTTTCATCCATACCTTCTAAATTCCTAGTCACAACCCCACCCTCATTCACAACCTACTATCTACTTCATCCCAAGTCCTGCTTTCTTCATTCTCGACGGATATAATATTTTATTTGCTTCTTTTTTAAGGAATCGTCTATCCCAAGTTACAAAAAAAAATAGAAAAAAAAAGAAAGTAAAGGAAAAGAATCCGGTTGAAAAAAAAAGGGTAAAAAGAAAAGGTCGAAAAAAAGTCCAAAAAACTAAAAAAAAAAAAAAAAAACTGCACTTTTTTAAGTATTATAAAAATTAAAAAAAAAAAGGTCAAGAAACTTTGTGTCCTTTTACCGTGAGGATGTTTATTTATTTTCATGCCATCAACAATATTATGAGCAGATTCAGACGAATCTATTCGAGGGAAGGGGGAATGATGAGAATCAAAGACAAAGGGATCCATGATGCAGGAGTTTCTAGAAGATTCATTAGAATTCAAACTTAATTATGGAAAATTCATATTCTGATGGTCGTGGAAACCTTGAGACGCCTCGAATATATTTCTGCTTCCAAGTGTTTTGAATTTTATTACTATTTTGATTTGGAGTTGCTTTTTTTTAGAAAGATTTATTCCAAGTCAAAGTAGAAGTTGCTTTATTTAATTTAGAAAGTGT